>CAUYQG010121425.1:0-16198 GCA_963574415.1 Tarsius wallacei | reverse complement strand
GGGAGTGGGAAAGGCTGCCAGTTTGGTCTGCAGTAAAATCTAATTTTATTTATTTATTTATTTATTTATTTATTTATTTATTTATTTTAAGTGAGGAGGGAGGATTTATTGAGAGGACAGAGACACTCCCACAGGGGAAGGTGGTCCAAAGGGGTTGCCCCAGTAAAATGTAACTTTAAAAATCTCTGAATGCTTCCTAAACCCTACCTATGGGAAATTTATCTATCCATGTCTAATCTGTGCTAGCTACCCTGTCTCATTCTTAAATTGTTAGCACTTGTTGAGTTGCTAACATGTGGTGTCTCTTGGAGAATGTTCCATGTGCATTTGAGAAGAATATGTATTCTGTTCTTGTTGGGTGCAGTGTTCTGTTTATTTCTGTTAGGTCCCATTGGTCTATAGTGTTGTTTGAATCCTGTTTCCTCCTTGATTTTCTTTTCATAACTGAAAATGTATTAAAATATCCTACTATTATTTATTGATGTCTTTCTCCCTTCAGTTTTGTCGATATTTGCTTTCTATATTTGCTATGATGTTAGTTGCATGTATATTATAAATATTTTCCTAATAAATTTATCTTTTTATTATTATTTAATATCTTTCTTTGTCTCTTGCGACATTTTTTGCCTTAACGTTTATTTTCGCTCTTGTGTGTGTGGTTACCTCTGTTGTCTTTAGGTTACTACATAAAATTTCATTACGTCTTTCACTTTTAGATCTAAAGTGAATCTCTTATAGACAGTACATAGCTGGATGCTGAGGTGTTTTTTTTAATTCATTAATCCAATTTATGTCTTTTAGTTGAGGTCTTTATTTACCTTTAAAGTAGTACTAATAGGGTAAAGCTTACTGTTGTCTTTTTTATTTTGTTGTGTATGTCTTGTAGCCTTTTGAATCTCCTTTGCTGTCTTCATTTGTGCTTTGTTTATTTTTTTGTGTTGAGACATTCAGATTCCCTTCTCATTTCTTTTTGTATATATTAGGTATATATTTTCTTTTTGGTTCTCACTGCAATTGCATAAATAGTCTTAAAGTGATAATCTATTTCAAACTGATAACAGTGTCAATCACATAATATTTTTGCTCTTTGATATCTCTATCCCTATTCATTCTATATTATTGATGACTCAAATGAACTCTTTTTATATTGCATAGCTATTAGCATAGACTTATAATTATTTTCTATAATTTTGTTTTTTTAGGTTTGGTATAGTTGAATTAAAATTTATATGCCTACATTATAATACTGCAGGATTCTATATTTGTCTATATTTACCATTACCAGAGAATTTTATATAATTTTGTATTGCTGTTTATCATCTTTTCATTTCAACTTGAATGACTTCCTTTAGCATTTTTCAAGGAAGATCTAGTGGTGATAAATTCCTTCAGTTTTTGTTCATCTGGGAAAATTAATTTCTCCATTTTTGAAAGACAGTTTTGCTGGATATAATATTAGGTTGACAGTTCTTTCCTTTCAGTATGTATTTTAAATCATCCCATTCCTTTCTCACTTGTGAGGTATCCTCTGAGAAATCTACTGATGATCTAATAAAATATATCCATGTACATAGTCTGTTTTTAATTTGTTAAATGGACCATATTTCCTTGTCTCATTGTATATCTTTGTCTTATCTTCTATTTTTTTTTTAATTGAGTCATGATCTCACTCTTGCCCAAGCTGAAGTGTAGTTACATGATCACAACTCACTGCAGCCTTGACCTCCTGGGCTCAGGTTATCCTTCTGCCTCAGACTCCCATGTAGCTTGTACTACAGGTACATGCTACCACACCTGGCTAGTTTTTTTCTATTTTTTGTAGAGATTAGATCTCACTATGTTGCCCACGCTGGTCTCAAACTCTTGGGCTTAAGTAATCCTTACATAAGGCCTCCCAAAGTGTTCGGATTGCAGGCATGAGCTACCAAGCCTAGCCAATGTCTTGTTTTCTTTTGTTGAGACCTTAGTATTTAAATAATCATCTGCTTCTCCCATGCTTTGTGATCTGGTTTATATAGGGAGTGTTTTGCTTGTTGTTGTTGTTTTTTTCAATCTACCCAGCGGGAGAGTCAAACATTTCTGGGGATGTGTTCTCTCTAGGCTTGTGCTTGCAATCTATTTGAAGAGGTATGCTGGTTTCTTTTCAGGAGTTTCCTCTCTCTGGTGCTATAGTAAACCACAATACCGGAGTTTCAACTAGTGTCTGCATGTAGTACTGTAGACTCTGGTGCAGGTTGGTTGTTTTTGTTCTCAATGACTGCAATTTGGCACAGGTGTTACTATCAGTAGTTGGATTCAGGCAATACAGAAAACAGTTCCTACGACTTTTTTGGACGTACCTTCTACTCTTTTCCCTCTCCAGGGAGAAATTGGGAGTCAGTGGTTTTTCCACTGGATGTAGTTTGCTTCATTCTCACCTAGTGTGAAAGAATCTCATACTAGATTTTAAATTTCTCAGAGAGGCAATTGTTTCATGTAATGTTAAACCTGTGTCTGTGGGCAATGTAGGTCTCAGGCTTCCTTTTGTCTTGCTGATGTCACTCTTTTTCTTAACATTTGCAGTCAAGCTATAAATTTCCCTCAAAGTACAGTTTAAGCTTCATTTTCATCCCACATTCTTTTCATCCCACATTCAATTCAATTAAGTTCAAAGTATTTTCTAATTTACATTGTAATTTTTTTACATTGGTTATTCCTATTTCATAAGTTTATAATAGAACATTTTAAATTACTTTTTCTGTTATTGATTCCTAGTTTAGTAACAACTTACTCCAAAAACTGCTCTGTAAAAATCTATTTGTTTAAGAAACATTATTGAGATCTGTTTTAGGGGCCAACGTATTGTCTATTTTGGTAATTGTTTACTGTGCACTTGCAAATTATATGCAAGCTACAGTAGTCATATAGTATTCTTTGTATATCAATTAGGTCAGATTGTTTAATCATAAAGTTCAATTTTATATAGTGGAAAAATTTTATTCTCTGCTTTTTTCTTATTTTCCTAGTCAGATATATTAAAATCTCAACTCTTACATTAGACACTAGACTTAAAATAGAAATTTTAATCCCTTTGAAAAAGTCTAATACCCCAATTATTATTATTTAGCATTATAAATGTTGTTATGTATGTGAATGTTTGCATTGCAAAGATGTAATAAACACAAATTAGGCATCTTTAAATTTGAGCAATACTAGTGTTAGAACTTAAGAGACAAATCCTGCCTATCTTTTTATTTTATTTTTTATTTTTTAACATTGTTTAGAGAGAAGATCTTGCTCTATCACTCAAGCTGAAGTGAAGTGGTATAATCATAGCTCACTGCAGCCTCAAACTTCTGGACTCATGTAATCCTCCTGCCTCAGCCTCCTGAGCTGGAACTCCAGGCATAAACCACTGTCTCTACCTATTTTTATTTTTTTTGTAGAGATGGTGTCTTGTTATGTTGCCAAGCTACTCTCAGACTTTTGGCTTCAAGCCTCCTATCCGTATGAACAATAATTAAATGGTCTCTTAAAATAGCCACTAAAATTAATGGAATAATTATCTTGCTTAAATAAATCACATTTGAAATCAAGCACATTTTGAATTAACCTAATTTCAGGTCTCCCATTTTAGTGGCAGATTAAATGTAAAACTTTTATGTTATTCTTCCAGACTCATGTGCAGCTTTGATAAGTGGTGTAAACCGCAATATCATGATGACAAGCTTATTTCTGCTTTAAAGATGATATGATGAATACTAATAAATCAATTTTCAGTGCTGTGGAGCTTTGGGTTTGTATACCCTTATGAAAATATTCTGTGACCTTTGCTCTAAAGATACTACTCAAACTCTGAGTTTATTCATCTTCTATATGGATGTTTCACTCACTCATAAATAGCAAATTTTCACATTTCCTCATGAAACACTGGTTATTGTCTGCTGCATCTCATAGTTCAGTCTCAGGAACTTGATTGATTTGACAGTAGCAACCCTTAGGAAGTACTGTTGGACGCAATTATTTCATTTGATTTTTATAAACCCTGAAAATAATATGATAATAACACTTGAAAACTGAAAAATTTATATTCTAGGGGGATTGCCAATTTATGACCAATTGTGCTCCTTATTAAATATTACATTTTTAAAGTTTTATTTCTCTTATTGTTATTTTTCACCATATACAGAATAAATATGAGAAAAGTAAACTTGCATCTCAATCAAAATGTTGTTAAATGTAAAGTAATTTGATTACTTGCTAAACAAATATAAATATTTTTCAAAATAGATATATTTAATATGAGAATATTTATATTTTAATTGATGGAATTTTTAAAATAAATGACCAAATGTTTCAAATTTGTAACTGTTTCACATTCTGCCAATAGTTCAAGTTCAATGTAGTTATTCCACACATACTTATTAAGCGCTTTCCTTTAGGTTGATAATAAAAATATGTAGTACTTTACATCTATGTAGTACTTTACAGTTATCTATCATTTTAATACAAAGGTACAAGGCCATATCCTGATGATCCTTTTAATCTAAGGAATCATATCTTAATGATCTCTTTAATCTAAATATTATTTTACACATTTTAGGCAACATAATATTGGAAGACAGGATGTAACCTATTATTTGCAGATGATGTGATTGTTTATCTAAGAAATTAAATTGAATCAACTGAAAAGTAATAGACCTAAAAATATCATTAGAAGAAAGCATAGATGTTCTATAATTGTAATGTAGAAAAGTCTTCAAAATTTAAATTCCAGAAATTAAAAGGGAAAAGATTGACAAATATAGCTATATTGGGACCAAATTTAAAACTATATGCTATTGGTTAAAGTGAGTGAAAAAAAAATTTCGTTACATTTCTGTTGTGACTATACATTTGCAAAGCATATTTTGCTGTGAACGTAAAAACAAATGGTCCTGACTTTTATTCCAGATATAACATTTCAAATATCTCTTTTTAAAAATGACTGCAAAATGCTTAAGACTATATGTCCAAGGACATTTATTAAAGTATTTATTATGATAGAAAAGAATAGGAAGTAAGAAAAGTACCAGTTAGGCAATATTTAAATTATAGTTTATTCATATCATAAAATACTATCTAGCAATTTTTTAAAAGTAGAAATATATAAAATCAAACACATTTTCTCCTTCTTATTTCTACCCCTAAAACTTTGAGTGGCTTATAGTTATAAATGGTATTTCCATCTCCCTGTTTGTATTTATTTATTGTTTTTCTTCTCAGCTTTATTTGGGTAGAATTGACAAATAGTAGTTGTGTATATTTACGGTGGACAATTTGATGTTTAATTTTATTTTTAAATTTTTTTTATTTTAAAGATGTGAGGTACAATTCAGATTTGGGTATACAAGTGGTCATCGTACAGGTAAAGTTTGGGCCTCTCTTTAATTTGATGTTTTAATTCAAGTACACATTGTGAAATGATCACCATAATCCAGCTAGTTAACATCACTTCACATAGTTACCCTTTTTTCTATGTGTAGTGAAAACAATTAAGATTTCCTTTCTTAACACATTGCAAGTATACAATGCAGTATTGCTAACTATAGTTACCAGGCTATACAATATACCCCAGAATTTATTCATCTTATGTCACTAAAACTTTGTACCCTTTGACCACTTTCTCCTCTTTTCTCCTACTCCCAATGCCTGGTAACCTCCATTCTACACTGTGTTTCTATGATTTCTAATATTTTACATTCTACATATATGTGAGATCATGCACTGTCTCCATTTCTGGATTAGTTCAGCTGACATAACGCCCTCTAGTTTCGTCCATGTTGCTGCACAAAGCAACATTCCCCCCTACCCCTTTTTAAAAAGTGGATGACATTCCGGTGTGTGTGAGTGTGTGTGTGTGTGTGTGTGTGTGCGTATACCAAATTTTCTTTGTTTGATTATCTATTGATGAACATTTATTAGGTTGTTCTCATATCCTCATTATTATAAATGACGCTGCAATGGCCACAGGAGTGAAAATATATATTGAAGATATTGATTAATTTATTTTGAATATATACCCAGAAATAGAATTGCTCAAACATATGATAATTATATTTTTAATTTTTGATGAAATTTCCATACGATTTTCCATGTGTGTAAAATGTACTTTCCCACCAACAACGTACAAGACTTTTCTTCTCAACATCTCTGTCAACACTTTTATCTTTTGTCATTTTGATAGTAGCCTTTCTAATATGTATGAGGTGATATCTCTGAATAGTTTTGATTTGCATCTCACTGAGAATTAGTGATGTTGAGCACCTTTTCATGTATTTGTTTTCAATGGAAAAATGTCTATTCAAGTTCCTTTGCCTAGTTTTTAACTGTTTTTTTCTTTTTCTTTTTTGGTATTGATTTTCTTGAGTTTCTCAGACGTATTTTGGAGATTAACTTTTTATCAGATATACTGTTTGCAAATATTTTCTCTCATTTTGTAGGTTACTTTTGCACTCTTTGTTGCTTTCTTTGCTGTTCAGAAACTTTTCAAATTGCTATAGTCTTGGTTGTTTATTTTTGTTTTTGTCATCTGTGTTTTGGTGTTGTATTCAAAAAACTTATCTACCAGATTAATGCCAAGTTTTTTTTTCCTGTTATTATTTTTTTTTCCTAGCAGTTTTATAGTTTCCAGTCTTGTGTTTCAGTGTTTAATCCATTTGAACAGAGTTTTTGTATATACTTTGAGATAAGGGTTCATATAACCTGCATGTGCATATCCAGGTTTTCCCACATAATTTATTGAAGAGATTAACCTTTCCCCATTGTATGCCTTTGCTATGCTTGTTAAAGATCAGTTGATTTTTTTTTAAATGGGTGATTTAAATGGATAAGTAGGTGAATTTGTTGTTGGGCTTTCTATTCTGTTCTGCTGACCTGTATCTCAGTTTTAATGCCAGTATCAGACTGTTCGAATTACTACAGTTTTATAATATAATTTGGAGTCAGAAAGTGTAATGTCTCTGTTTGTTATTGTTGTTGTTTTTCTTTCAAGATTGCTTTGGCTGTTTGGGGTCCTTTGTGGTTCTATATGAGTTTTCGGAATTTTTCCCTATTTCTATAAACAATATCATTGGATTCTTGATAGGTATTCCATTAAATCTACAGATCATTTTGGATAGTATGGACACTTTATCAGTATTAATTCTTCCAACGCATGAACACAGGATGTCTTTTTTTTTATTAGTGTCTTTAAATTTCTCCTATCAATGTATTATAAATTTCGATATACAAGTTTTTACCTCTTTGGTTAAGTTTATTCCTAAGTATTTTGTTGTTGTTGTTATTACAAATGGGATTTTCTTAAAAAATCTTTTTGGATAGTTCGTGTTTGTATATAGAAACATCAGTGATTTCTGTGCGTTGATTTTTTTTATCCTGAAACTTTACTGAATTCACTTACTAGTGCTAAAAATGTTTGTTGTTGCATCTTTAGTGTTTTCTCTGTAAAAGATTATATCACCTGCACACAGAGACAATTTACTACTTTTTGATTTGAATACCCTTTATTCATTTTTCTCTTCTAATTTTTCTGGACAGGACTTCCAGCACTGTCTTGAATAAAAATAATTGGAGAGTTGGAGTGGGCATCTTTGCCTTGTACTGAATCTTAGAAAAAAAATGTTCCTTGTCTCCCATTAATTATATTATCTTTGGGCTTTTGTATATGGTCTTCACTGTGTTGAGGTGATCATATATATATATATATGCTAGTTTATTTTTTTAAACATGAATGGATTTTTTTTTGTCAAAAAAAACATCTACCGAGATGATCATGTACACAATCTTTTAAGTGTAATATTTAATTTAATTTGATAGTATTTTATAGAGAATTTCTGCATCTATGTTTATCAGGGATATTGGTTTGTAGTTTTTTTTCTTTTTTCCTTTGGGATCTTTGGCTTTTGTACTAAGATGATATTGGCCTCATAATATGAGTTCTGAAGCATTTTCTTTTCGTCCTTTTTTTTTTTGGGAAAAGTTTAAGAAAGATTTCTGTTAATACTTCTTTAAATGTTTGGTAAAATTCACCTATGAAGTCATCATCTGCTCTTTTTTTTGTCAGGAGAGTTTTTGATTACTGATTCAATCTCCTTTTTTGTTATTGGTCTGTTCAGGCTTTTTATTTCTTTTGTGTTGTATGTCTCTAGGAATTTATTTTTTATAGGTTATCCAATTTGCTGTTGTGTAATTGTTCAAAATCATCACTTATGATTCAATTTATTTTTAAAACATTTTTTGTAATTTCTCTTCTTTTTAAAATTTCATTTTGATTGTGTTTATTTGAGTTCTCCTTCCTTTTAGTAGTTAGCTTAGAGTTTGTTGATTTTATTTATATTTTCAAAAAACTGACTCTTAGTTACATTGATCTTTTCGATTGTTTTCCTAGTTTGTATTTCATTTATTTTTTGCTCTAATCTTTAACATTTCCTTTCTTCTGCTAACTTTGGATTTAGTTTATTCTTATTTTTCCTGTTCCTTGAGTTGTAATATTAGGTTGTTGATTTGGAACTTTTTTTTTTAATGTAGACATTTGTTGCTATAAGCTACTCTCTTAGCATCGTTTTTGCTGCATCACATAGATTTTGTTAAACTGAGTCTTTGTTTTCATTTGTACCAAGATGTTTTTAAAATTTCTTTTTTATTTTCTCTTTGACTCAGTGATGTTGTTTAGTTTTCATGTATTTGTGAAATTTTTTTTCATTTTCTTACTGTTCGTGATTCCTAGTTTTGTTCTATTGTGGTTAGAAAATATGCTTTGAAGTGATATTGATCTTCCTTCCATTTGTTAAGATTTGTTTTGTAAATGAGCATTTGATCTATCCTGGGGAATATTTTATGTGTTCTTCAGAAGAGTATGTACTCTTCTGCAGTAAGGTGGAAAGTTCTATATATGTCTGTTAGGTCCATTTGATCTATGGTATTGTTTGTTTCTGCTGTTTCCCTATATATTTGTTTGGTACACCTATCCATTGTACACAGCGGAGTGTCTTACTCTTACTGCATTAGGGTCTATTTCTCTCCTCAGATCTGTTATGTTTGCTTTGTATGTTTGAGTGCTTTGATGTTAGGTGCATATATCTTTAAAATTGTTATACATTCCTTTTGAATTAACCATTTTATCGTTATATAAATACATACTTGTCTCTTGTAACAGTTTTTGACTTAATTTTTTTTTGTCTAATATGAGTATAGCTACCTTGCTCTCTTCTGGTTACTATTTGTGTGGAATATCTTTTTCCATTCCTTCGCTTTCAGTCTAATTATTCAGATTTAGTATCCTAAATACAAAGTGTGTCTCTAGAAGATAATACATATTTGAGTCTATTTTTAAAATCCATTCAGTCACTATTTGCCTTTTGCTTGCCATTTAGTTTCTTTACATTTAAAGTGATTTTTTGATAGGTAAGGACTGACTCATTCCATTTGATTAATGGTTTGTTTGTTTGTTTTACTGCTTTGTATTTCTTTGGTTCTTATATTTGTAGCTTGTATTTGCCTGTAGTCCCAGTTACTCAGGAAGCTGGGGTGAAAGGATCATCTGAGCCCAACAGGTCAAGGCTGTGGTGGCCATGAGTGTACCATGAGCACTGCTGTCTGGGTGACAAAGTGAGACTCATTAAAAACAAAAATTAGCCATTCTAATTGGTATGATGGTGTTTCATCATGTATTAATTAATTTTTTCCTGATGACTAATGATGTAATTGTTGGACACATTTATACTTCTTTTGTAAAATATCTGTTCAACTATTTCCCCATTTTCTTATTGGGCTGTTTTTCTTCTTATTAATGAGTAGCAAGAGTTACTTATGCATTCTGAATACAAGCCCTTTGTCATATATATATGACTTTCTTCTTGTTTGTGGCATATCTTTTTTTCCTAATGGTGTATTTTAAAGAACAAAAGTTACTAAATTTCATGAATTATGCTTTGCCAACTTTTTTCTTTTAGGGTTTGTGCTTTTTGTGTTTTATCTAAGAGAATTTTGCATACCACTATGTTGCAAAGAATTTTTCTTTTATATGCATTATAGTTTCAGATTTCATATTGAGTCTATGATTTTCTTTGAGTTGTATTATCTGTATAGGGTTATGTGGGAGTAGTGGCTGTTAATTTTACTCTGTGCAGATCTCTAGATTATTAATCACTTTTTGTTGAAAAGACTTTCCTTTATCATTAAATTTCCTTGACTTTTTGCCAAAAATAAATTAGCCATATACATTTTGGTATATTTCTTCACTCTCTGTTTTATTCCATCTATCTAATATTTTACAAATCCCCAACTTTTGTAATTATTGTAATCAAATATTTTCTGGATATTTTATGTTACTTGCAATTTACGGATACAATTTAGAATCAGCTTATCAAGTTGTATAGGAAATAGCCTGTGAGAATTTTGATTACTATTGCATTGAACCTGTATATCAATTTTGGTAAAATAGCCATATTAAAAATATTGAGCTTTTTAATATATGGACATAGCATATTTTAAATTTATTTAGGTCTACTTTAATTTCTGTGTTGTGTTATAGTTATCCATGTAGAAGTCTTAGAATTTTTGTAACATTTATTCATAGGTATTTTATAACTTTGGTGCTGCTATAAATATGACTTTAAAAATTTAGTGCTGCTATAAATATGACTTTAGAAATTCAATTACTTTCAGTGTGTGAGAGCATTATAGATTTTTGTACGTTTACTTCATATCATGAGACCAAGCTGAATTTATTAGTTTTAGTATTTGTTTTGTAAATAAGACCTTTGATGTAATGGATTACACTATTTGTAAACTGTGTGCTTTGGACATGAAAAGAAAGCCACAGCTATAGTGCACTGCCAATGCAGCAATGGCCTCATCAAAGTGAAACAGAGACCCCTAGATATGATGGAACCGTGTATACCATAATACATAGGTATAGGTCCTCTGAAGGCCAAGATCAATGTTTTTTCCTGATAAATCTCAAGTGTCTTAAGCAAGGTCTGGACATTCTACTGGAACCAGTTCTGATTTGGGACAATGAGCCATTTATATATGTGGGAATCCTTGTCCCTGTGAAGGGTGGTAGTCGTGTGGTCCCAATTTATGCTGTGTATCAGTTTATCTTCAAAGTAGTGATGGGCTATTACTAGAAATATGTGGATGAAGTTTCCAGGAAGGAGATCAAAGACATCCTATTCAGCATGTCTATACTGGTAGCTGACCCCCATAGCTACAAATCCAAAAAGTCTGGATGCCCTGGTGCTTGTGCTTGCTACTGGAAATTTTACTGATAAGCCCATCACAAGGATCATGTTCACCAGTATAATCAATATTTGTTAGTTTGGGCATTACAGGTGGATTATCTTTGTAACTTCAGCACTGTGGAAGGCCAAGTAAGGAAGATCACTTGAGGCCAGGAGTTCAAGACCAGCCTGGGCAAAAAAGTGAAACTTCATTTCTCAAAAAAAAAAAAGAAAGAAAGAAAAGAAAACTAGTTTTAATGGTATGTGTCTGTAGTTTTATATACACAGGAGATTGTGGTGGAAGAATAGCTTGAGTTCAGGAATTTGAAGCCACAGTGAGCTATGACTCAGCACTGCACTCCAGCACAGGCAACAGAATAAAACTCTGTATCTGAAAAATAAAAAAGAAGTTTGCAAGATTAAAAAAATAAAGAAGTGGAAAAGAAACCAAGCAATAGAACATAATTTTGAAGGTACTTAGATGTTTAATTTTTTTTTTTAGTGTATAGAAACTTCAAAGCAGCCATTCTATATATGTTCCAAGAGCAAAAGAAGACCAGGTCTAAAGAGCTAAAGATAGATATAATAATAATGTCTCATCAAATAGATAATATCCATACAATACAGAAAAAAATAAATGAAAATTCTGGAGTTGAAAATTATCATAATCACCAGAACTTTAAAAACTTACTAGAGGAGCTCAAAAGTAGATTTAAGCTGGCAGACGAAAGAATACATGAACTTGAAAATAGGAAATAGATATTATGCAATCTGAACAATAGAAAGAAGAATAATAAACTCAGTCTTTGAGAAATGTAGAACTCAATTAAGCATACCACCATATGTATAATGGGAGAACAAAAGATAGAACAAGCAAAGGAAGGAAAACATTTAAGAAATAAGACCCAAAATATCTCAAATTTAGTGGAATACCTTAATGTACATATTTGTGAAGCTAAAACATGCTAGATGCAGTAAATGTAAAACTTTGATGCCAAGACCAAGAGAAAATTATGAAACTTGTAAGAAAAAGGACTCATCACTTTCAAGGGGACCCCAATAAGAGTAATCACTTTTCATAAGTAAGTGTGAAGAAGGTAGTAGGAGAGTATATTTCATTTACTAAAAGTAAAACTATATTAGCCATGCATTGTACATCCAGCAAAATTATCCTTCCTAATTCAAGGTGAAATAATACATTTCCAGATAAATCAAATCCACGAGAATTGTGAATAAATATGTATTGCAAAATGCATATATTTTTAAAAGAGAATCAGGATGAAAGCGATTGACACCAGATGACAATTAAAAGTCACATTAAAAAAACAAAGAGGCCAGGCTTGGTGGCTCAGCCTATAATTCCAGCATTTTGGGTGGCCGAGGCGAGTGGGTTGCCTGAGCCCACGGGTTTGAGACCAGCCTGGGCAATTTGGTGAGTCCTTGTCTCTACAATGAATCACAAATTAACCAGGCATGGTAGCTGCGCACCTGTCTGTAGTTCCGACTACTTGGAAGGCTGAGGTAGAAGAACTGCTAGAGCCCAGTAGGTCACTGAGGTGGCCGTGAGTGCGCCAGTGCACTCCAACCTGGGCGACAGAGTGAGACTCCAACTTAAAAAAACAAAAACAAAAACAAAAATCAAAACAACAACAAAAAACAATACCAGTCAAGGTATGGGTAAGTAGAAATGACAGAAATTGCATAATTCATCTACTTTCTTTTCTTAACTTAAAAAATATTTGTATATAGTTTTATTAGGATTGTAACCTATAGTAAGGTAATGGAATTTATAACAACAGCACAAAGGAAGTGGGTAGGAACAAAGCTATTTGGACCAAGTAAATGACACCAGATAATAACCTGAAATCACAGGAGTATAAGAAGTGAATCAGAAACAACAACACTAAACTTAATGAGTTCTATAATTCTATATTTGTTCTCTTTTGCTCTCTGAGATTCCTTAAAAGACATGGGTTATCTAAAGTAATAAATATTGTAGTATATTTTTGGGTAACATACATAATCTGTATAACATTAATAGCACAAAAAGGTGGGGTGGTGGAAATATATAGGAGTAACGTTTCTGTATTTCCACTAATGTTTAGGGTACATCAGGTGTTAATTTCCAGTATTTAAGTTAATTGTAAGCCAGAGAGCAATCAATAAAAAAAAGTAAATGTAATAAAAATTGGTAAATGAACTAAGATGTTATATTAGAAAACATCCCCATAGTACAGAAGAAAATGGTAAAGGAGTAACATAGAAACAACAACAAAAAATGAATTACATAGAATACAAAATGCAACGTGGCAACAAAATGGAAAAATGTTTAGCCAAGGAACAAGAATGAAAAGAGGAGACTCAGGTTACTAAGATCAGAAATGATAGAGAGAACATTTTTATGAAACTTATAGAAGTAAAATTAATACTACAAGAGAATTTTATAAAAATCTGTATTACAATACATTAGATAACCTATATGAAGATTGACTTTACATATGAAAATCAGTCAAAGTACTTATAAAATAAAGATCAAAACTGCATGCTCAGTTCAATAGATGCACAACAAGTATTTGAGCAAATCTAACACATTTTCATGATAAAAGCCTTCAACAAACTAGGAATGGATGGGAACTCTCTTAATCTGATCAAGGAAATCTATAAATAACACACAACTAATACCATACTTAATGATGAAAGTCTGAAATTTTTCTTCTGAGATCAGAACCAAGACAAAGATATCTGCTCTTGCTAATTCTATTCAGCGTTGTATTGGAAGCTCTGGTCAAGGAAATTAGGCAAGGAAAAGGCATTTTGATTGGAGATGAAAATGAAAACAATCTTTTTGCAGATGATGTGATCTTGTATAATAAAAATCCTAAGGAACAAAAAACAATTCAAAGTAATAAATTCATTCAGCAACATGGTAGTATACAAGGTCGATATACAAAATGAATTGATTTTTATATGCTAGCAATCTGAAACTAGCCACTGAACAATCTGAAGTATACATTAAGAACACTTCCTTTTACAATATCACCCAGAAGTAGTTATACTCAGAAATAAATTTAACATAAATAATGAAAGATTTATCTACTGAGAATTAGAACATAATTTTGAGAGAAATTAAAGAAGACACGAATAAATGGAAATACTCGTATATCTCATATTCATGGATTGGAAGACTTAGTATTGTTAAGATGTCAATACCATCTAAATTAATCTATAGCATCTTGTGAGGTAATCCATCAAAATCACAGCGGATTCCTTTGGTAGAAATTGACAAGCTGACCAAAAAATTTATAGAGAAAAACAAACTATCCAGAATAGCTAAAAAAAATCATATTGAAAAATAACACATTTAGCGGACTACACTTCCTGATTTCAAATGCATTGCAGATCTATAGTAATCATGACAGTATAGAACTTGCATAATGCAATAGAATAGATTGAAATTATGTTATCAGTTGGTTTTCAACAAGATTGTTGTTAAGAGCTAAATCATGCCCTCTCCAAGTTTCTATGTTGAAGTCCTAAACCTAGTACCTCAAAATATGACTGTATTTGGAGACAAGTTTTTTAAAATAGGTGATTAAGTTAAAATGGGACTGTTAGGGTGAACTGTAATCAATCTGGCTAGTACTTACAAGAAGATAGAATTTGGACAGAGACACTGTATCCATCAGCACAGAGGAAAGCCTGTAAGGATACAATGAGAAAGCAAGCCAAGGAGAAAGGCCTCAGAAGAAACAAAATCTGCTGACAAACTGATCTTGGACTTCTAGCATCCGGGACTATGAGAGAATACATTTCTATTATTTAAGTCGTCCAGTTTGTGGTATTTGTTATGGCAGCCCTAGTAAACTAACATAAGAGATAAAAGATAAATATGGGAAAATAATAGTTTTCTCAAGAAATGGTGGTGTAACAACTGGATATCCACACGCAAAAGTTTAAATTTGACCCTTACATCACACTATACATGAAGAGTAATGCAAAATGAATCAAAGACTTAAATGTAAGAACTAAGTATTTAAAACACCTAGAAGAAAATGTAGGAATAAATCTTCATGAGCCCAGAACACCAAATGCACAAGCTACAAAAGAAATAACTAAAAATTTAATTACATAAAGATTAAAAACTCCTGTGATGAAAACAATCCCATCACGTAACTGAAGATACATCTCACAGAATGGAGTAGAATATTTGTAAATCATATATCTGATACAGGACTTCTGTCCAGGGCATATGAATAACTAGTACAATAATAATAATATAAAGACAAACTATTATTAAAATGGGCAAATGATTTGAGTATATATTTCTTGAGGAAGATATACAAATGACCAGTAAACTGATAAAATATGCACAACATCTTTAGCCATTAGATAAGTAAAATCAAAATCCAGTGAGATAGGTTTTGATTTTTTTGAGTGGCTTCACAACCACTAAGATAGCTACAATGAAAGAGACAAACAAAGACAAATATTCATGAAAATGTGAAAAAATTAGAACCTTGACGTTGCTGGTGAGGTTGTAAAATGGTAAAAACACATTGAAAACAGTTGGGCAGTTCTTTAAAATGCTACCCTGTGACTCAGAAACTTCACTCTTTGTTTTTTTTATTAAGCATATTTTTTATTTTAAAATTGTGGGGTATATTTAAGGGTTAGGAATACAAATACGCATCATTCAGGCACCCCTGTTGATAAGGGGTATCTCCCCATCCCCAGACAGATATGGACTACTGTTAATCCCCCCTCCCTTGCCCGCCCGGCCCGTGCGAACAACCGAACCAAAATCTGTCTGGGGGCGCGAAAATACCCTTTATCAACAAGGGTGCCTGAACAAAGCATATTTGTATACCTAACCCTTAACTGTACCCCAAAATTTTAAAATAAAAGATTTGTAAAAAAAAAAAAAAAAACCACTTCTGCACAGCAAAAGAAATAAT
>CAUYQG010121420.1:0-38737 GCA_963574415.1 Tarsius wallacei | reverse complement strand
TTGTATAATCTTTTTGTCTTCTATGTCCTGAATTTAGGCTTTTATTTTGTTCATCTAGATTCTTCTACTGAAGTTCAAAATCCCATCTTTAACAGTGGCTGGATTTTCAACTTTTGCATATCTGCAGAAGAAATATCTGACCTGGATTTATTAATTTATCTAGCATATGAATTGAGCATCTACTGAGAGCCAGTCACTCCTCTAGTACTGGGAACACAGTATTGAACAACAGACAAAAGACATATTTGTAAAAATAAAGTATAAGATTAAAGATACAGGGCTGAACAAGAGACAGGACTCACCTCATAAAATTTCCACTCTAGAAAAAGGGAGAAAAATAAACAAGTAAGCAAATAATGAATAAGTTAATTTGTGATATAAAAAATTATGATGTGATAGAGTATAACCAAGCGTGAGAGAATACTTAGTTGTTCGGGAAACACTTCTCTGAGATGACAGTTGACAACTAAGTTGAGTACTTAATGACAAACCAGAGCTCATAAAATCTAGGAGAAAATAATTTCAGTCAGGGTAATAAGAAGGACACAGGCCCTTAGGCTTGAGTGAGCTTATTGTATAGAAGAAAATTTACTATAGATAGAGAATCATGATCTTTAACTGAGCGGATATAAACATGTCCACTCTGATATTCTTTACTTGAAAATGTCATTTTCTAATTTAATTTTTAAAATAATAGTAAATGTAGCAGAATTCACTGGTATAGATGTGAAAAATCTATGGTATCAACTATCAATGGGAAATTAGCAACATTTCATGTTAATTTTTTAATTATTATTTTTAATTGTCAAATAAAATTGTATATGTGTGTGTATATATATACATGATATACATGATGTTTTGAAATGTATATGCATCGTGAAATAGCTAATTAACAAATGTATTATCTCACATACTTTTTTGTAGTGGGAACACAAAATCTACTCTCATAACAATTTTCAAGAATACAATATACTATTATTAACTATAGTCCCAATAATATGCAATAGCTCTCTTGAATGTAATACTCCTGTCTAACTGAAATTTGCATCCTTTGACCAACATCTTCTCCATACCTGCTTCAGTCCTTTTATAACCACCATTCTACTCTTTGCTTCTATGAGTTTGACTCTTTTAGGTTCCACATATAAGTAAGATTATGTGATATTTTTATTCATGTGTGACAAGTTTTGGAGTTCTACTGAGAAGTCTTGTCATTTATAAACCAAGAGAAGCTACTAACCTCATCTTTCCTTTGATGTTCCCTTTGTCACAAAGCATCCTATATGCATTTATTATGATGATAAACATTTTGTACAAATGTATGACAAAACAGGGAGTTCTATAAACATTTTGTACAAATGTATGTTCAAAACAGAGAGTTCTATGACTGCTCCCAGCTTAAGCTCACAGGAAGGGTACAATACAGAGAACTAGCAGGCCCTCAGCTCTTGTTCTCACATGGTCACTGACAAGGTATGTGCTGTTAACCAGGTTGCAGTCTCTCAGTCTCCTAAGTTTCTTCATTTCTAAAGAGAGAAAATTATAACATCTGTCTAGCCAACTTTACATAAGAGCATAAAGAAGACAATCATGTAAAGATTATTTGAAAAATTAGCCGGGCGTGATAGCGCACGCCTGTAGTTCCGGCTACTCGGAAGGCTGAGGTGGAAGGATCGCCGGAGCCCAGCAGGTCGAGGCTGCAGTGGCCGGAAGCGGTCACTGCACTCCAGTCTGGGCGACGGAGTGAGACGCCAACTAAAAAAAAAAAAAAAAAAAGATTATTTGAAATGTTTAAATTATTAGCAAGACAGATTATACACACACAACACACACACACACACACACACACACACACATTTAGGACACAGGGTCTTACTCTATCTCCCAGGCTGGAGTTCACTGGCATGATCATGCCTCCTGTAGCCTTAAACTCCTGGGCTTAAGCAATCCTTCTGCTTCGCCTCCTGGGCTTAAGCAATCCTTCTGTTTCGGCTCCTGAGTATCTGGAACTACAAGTGCATTCTACCCCACCCAACTAATTTTTTTGTTTCTTTCATAGAGATAGGGGTCTTGCTATGTTGCACAGGTTGATCTCAAACACCTGGCCTCAAGCAATCCTCCTGCCTTGGCTTCCCAAAGCACTAAAATTAAATTTTAGCATTATACTCAATTGAAAGAGAAGAAAATCCTTAGGCTAGGCATGGTGGTTCATGCCAGTAATCTTAGCACTTTGGGAGACCAAGGTGAGAGAATTGCCTGAGTCCAAAAGCTTGAGACTAGCATGAAAATATCTTGTCTCTATAATAAATTAAAAAACAAAAAATATTAGCCAGGCATGGTGGCATGTGTCTGTAGTTTCAGCTTCTCAGGAGGCTGAAGCGGAAGGATGGTGTGAGCCCAACAGGTTGAGGATGGCGTGAGTCCAACAGTATGAAGCCATGAGCCTGCCACTATCCTCCGGCCTGGAAGACGGAGTAAGACTCTGACACACACACACAAAAAAGAGAGAGTGAGCGAGAAAGAAATCTTTGCAATTTTCTACAATTTGCAGAAGATTTGAAGACTATAGCATGCTTCAAACAAAAAAAGAAATAAAAGTCAAAGCAAATTGGAACATAAGGGAAATATTGGGGGAGAAAAATAAGGGGGAGTTGTGGATGACAATTATCTGGAAGAATAAGGAAGAGAGAGATTTGGAGCTTAGAGACAATACAGTGTCAAAGAAGTTATAGTTTAGAACTTTGTAGATTAAAGAAGCAGAAAACAGGTTAAAAAATTAGAGAGTGCACAACAGCAATAGATCTCTCAAAACTCTATTTTTATTAAAAGTCAAAAAGTATCTTGACACATACACTTAGGTTATTACTTTGCCAAAGTTTCCTTTTTATCTGTAAAAACAAGACATTTATACATTTCTATAGATTTCCTCATATTTATTCATTACTAGAATGATATCATTATTAAACTTCCTTTCCCAACAGAATTTAGTATTATTATAATGTTGCAGATGAGACTGGGATCCTTTTGCCTCACTTTTAAAACACAGCATTATTTTAGAAAGAACAGAGTGGCCATACAGTTTATGAAGATATTTTATCTTTTTCTAGGCTCTATATGTACAGAAAAGTGAAAATGATAAATTGAGGAGTACCAGGAGCCAGACAGACACATAAACCAATAAAACATCCATACTTCAGAGCATAGTGGAGACTTAAGAAGGTGAAGGCAAGCAAGTCTTTGAAATGCAGCAAGTTTTCAAAGCCTGTTTAGTGAGAATTTTTTCCTACTTTAATGGTTCATATTTATCTAATAGTAATGTCTTCACACACTCAATGTCCCCTAAACATATATCTTAAAGCTTAGGTGGCAAAGGGGATGAGAAAAACTTCTCTACTCCAAACTATTCACCTCTCCTCTACCCTCTCCACTCTCACCCCATGAAATTGCTAGGAATTCCATCATGTAAGTGTCTTTCTTTAGCTCAAGCTACAGATGTTTCAAAATGTACAAATAGGACAAATACCATATTCTGTGTAGTATAACTTGAAAAATGCTTTTAAAATAAATGAAAACAAGATACAGGACAGATTTCAGGGAGAGTTTGAGGAGTTTGGAGCTAGGCAACCAGCACCAGGGCTCCAGGAAAAGTGTCTGAGTAAATCTGCATTTAGGCTTTTTTATGAGCTTTAGCAGGATCTTGGATGCAACAATGAGGCCACAAAAAGAAAGGATGCTGAAAGGAGGCACAAGCATAACTTCTTAAATGTCATAATTATTCTCTAAGCAATGTCACAGTAGCCTCACACCATAAAGAAATAAATGATATAAAATTGGTATGAAATTCTCATTATTCAGTGTTGACAACAGATATAAAATATTTGAATTTGAAGAGCCAGAATTAAGAAAAATGTACAATAATTTATATATCTTTAAAGGCCCAAGAAAGTTATTCTATATGCTAACCCATTAATTTATAAGTTATGACTTGGGAGCCAGAGGAGAGAGTACCAGTGCAGTTATTTTTTCTTCAGTCTTGAGCCAATTTTTCAAATGATTGCAGTTGACCCTTGAATGACAGGGGCTAGGGGCACCAATCTCCCACACAGCCAAAAATCTGAGTATAACTTTAGATTCCCCCCAAATTTAACTGCTTCATCTGAAGAATGATGAGATTCATAAATCTGGAAAGCAGAGCTTTATTTCTCATAAAGGGTTGCAGCCTGCAGGGTGGCCATTCTGACAGATTGGGAAGTGTAGCCTCCAGCCAGAAGCCAAAAATAGACACTTCGAGGGTGGGAAGAATAAAACAGGAAATTATACTTAACTAGATGGCCATATATACATATTCAATAAGCTATAGTAAGAATCATGAATATTTATGAAAGGAGAAACATGCATATGTGCAATTGAACATCATGACTCTCCATGGGTCCCTTAAAAAATGGCAGCATTAGCATGGCCTACAGGAGGAGTTTTTGACTCTCTGGCATCAAAAGATGAAGCAGAGGACAAGAAAATCCTTTTTGTACCTCCTCCATATACTAGTCAGAGCCACTCCATGGTTGGTGGTCTCTTATCAGGAAGGAGTGCTGGTTGGTTGGTTGGTTGAAACCAGCAGCACACTCTTTTGAAAGGGACGAAAGTCTAATGGTGGTTAGAGAAGGATGGGGTATAGCAAGGTGTCCATCATGACTGGGAACTCAGCTTCCAAGGTTTCTCTGAGGTCCTCTTTACCAAGAGGGAGTCAGTTCAGTCAGTAGGAGGGCTTAGAATGTTATTTTTATTTCTCACTACCAATAACCTAAAGTTAACCAGAAGCCTTACAGATAATATGTATAGTCAATTAACACATATTTTATGATACATATATATAATATACTGAGCTGTATATCTTATTTTACAATAAAATAACCTAGAGAAAAAATGTTTTTTAAATAATCATAAGGAAGAGAAAATATATTTACTATTTATGAAGTGGAAGTGAATCATCACAAAAGTCCTCATGGCTGAAAAGAAGGAGGGGTTGGTCTTGCTCTCTTAGTGGTGGCAGAGGCAGAAGGGGGAGGAGGTGGAAGGGGAGGCAGGAGAGGTAGGCACAATTGGCGTAACTTTCATTGAAAAAAAATTGCACGTAAGTGGAAGTGCACAATTCAAACCCAAGTTGCTCAAGGGTTAACTGTACGTTTTAGATAAAAAAGAAGAGAAAAAAAAGACTAAACAAAATGTCAGGTTGGAGGTGGGTGGTCTTGGAAAGATGGAACCTAAATGTAAAGTTAGAAGCAGCAGCCTCTTTTGGGAGAGGAGTGGTGTGCAGAAGCCAGTGGAAAGAGTTGTTTAGCAGATTATATGCAAGGGCCAGGGATGATTTAATGATTTTGGCAACTTCCAATGTAACATTCCAGACTCCTTCTTAAATATCTGTGCTTTTTCCCATCCATACTTTCATTTACTGGCTTTTTTTCCTATGAAACAGAATGCAAGTTCATAGCAGTGAAGGGATAAGAAAGAATGAACACAGACCAAATTTTGAACGATTAGATTGCAAAATAATTTACCTTGACTATCTACCTGGGGTGAGGGTGAGGGCTGAGGTGGAGCATTATTGTCTTTGAAGAGGAGATTCAGGCATGAGCAAGGAGACTGGATTCCTAATTCTACAGCTTTATGAAGAGTTTGATAAGTGTGTTTTTAAGTGACTTTCCAGCTTTCTCAGACTAATTTCTTCAAACTAATTACCTCACTCCTAATTTAAATATGCAAATTAATTCTCTGTAAATCTTAAAATGAAACATGTGTATAAAAATGTCTTTTCCCTCTCCAGATATTACAGCTTTGGGAAACAATTTGCTGAATTTTTTATATAATCTTCATCACTTGGCTATATTTCAGAAACTGAAAGTAGTATTAAATAATGATGTTTCTATTACTTTACACATTATCAGCATGACCTTTTAAGTTCCTAGTCTTATTTTCCCAATCTGCTGTAACAAACAAGACTTTAAAAAAAAAATAAAGCATTGCACCTTCTTTCTTTGACTTGTTAAAAAATTCACCTTACTCAATTTAAATAGAGAAACTTCTAATGGCATTCATTTACACTGTTGCTAATGACAACTACCAAACTTTTAAGGACATACAGGATTACTGTAAATTAAAACAAACTTAATATACTCCCGAGAATCCCTAAAGCATTTCTGTGTTTGGAGCTCTCCATTACTTCCACACCACATATTTACATTCTCTTTTTATTTATTTTTTTCTCTCAAATTGTTTTCCCATGGCATTTTTATGCCAGGACATCTCTGTTAGCTATAAACTTTTAGAAGTTTATTTTTAACCCTTGCATTTGTACCCTATTTCATTTATAGAACAGAAATATGTCCCATATAACAAACCCCCTTTTTAAAGTTTCATGCTGGCATTTTCAGACTGCAACCAGTTGGACAGAAACTTCATTCAGTCACTGACAGTTCATTCTGATCAGACAAGTACAGCTGAGGGTTTAGAATTTTTCAGCCATGTAGTATTTTTTTATTAGAGAAAGATTTGTGGTCCTCAAAAACAGGCTAATTTGTTCCATATATCCTTACAAGGCTATAAGCAATCTAAGAATTGCCCAATCACTAAATTGTTCTTGCTACTTAGAAAAAAAAATAGTGGGAAGAACAAATAAGAATAATAAGAAAAAAACAACAACTTTGGAAAGCATATCCACAGTGATTTATCTATGTCATATTTTTTGGAGATACACAACTTTTACTATGAAATAACTGCTTTAGGACAAGTTAAATATGCTTTATCTGACTAGAATTCACATCGTTTCAACAATTATTTATACTGAAACTAATCAATAAGATAATGCTCCCACTTTCAATGTCCTTGTGAGAAATTAGTAGATTTTCAATGATAATACATTAATCCTGAAACTCTGGTAACTTCTGAACTGAGAATTTCAGAGTTAATAGGTTTTATCAAGGTTTAAAAAAAAACGAGGAAAGGTTATTCCAGAAAGAAACAATAGCTGACACAAAACACAGAATTTGGAGAAAGCATAATGTTTACAGAGAAATCCTAGTATAGACAGACATACACTTTGGATATGTTACACAGATGAGAAAGACATACTTAGGGAAGTAAGATTGAAGGCAAAGGTACTAGTGTATAGGATTTTTTAAAGACCAGGTGAAAGATGATGGGGATCCAAGTCAGGTAAGGATAGTAGAGATGAAAAAAAGAGAATTGTTGGGGTGAAGGGAACTTCCCACTACCCTCTGAAGTTTCACTAATTGAGCTTGCTGAAATAAACTGACAATAGACAGATTATCAGGAGAAAAGTCATATAGACATATTATGGGTACAGGTACATCACAGAAAAGTGAATACCCAATAACCCGATGAGATTCAAAAGCTAATATTCCCTTCTTCATATGGCAGAGAGAAGTGGAGAGCAGTAGGCACTTACAGAGTAAGAGTAAATGATTTTTAAGGGAGATAAATTGGCAGGAAGAATAAACAATGGCTTGGGACAGAGTTCCTTTTGGCTCTGGGTGTCACGTCAACTCTAATCTCCTTTCCTGTAAATTAACCTTCCATATTTGATGAGACAATTGCATTCCTTCTGGAGGATCTTCCTTAGATGAGTGGCCTTCAGCGAAAGTCATTCCCTATGCTTTGGGAGAGGCAAAAGTGTGAGAGACAAGGGGAAGAGCAGGTCAGAGAGGCCTTGATTCTAAGGCTGCGTCTTTAAAGCACTCAGCATGTATGCTTGGAGTATGCATTTTTCTGAGCTCCAACAAAGTCATAGTTAACAAATATTAAAAAGACCAAAAAAAAGTTAACATAATTTACTGACTGATTTTATCACAAAGCAGGGCAGTTTTGGGTATGTATAACTGAATGCAAGACAGTACTATCAAATAAGGAAAATATGAAGGAAAAAAAAGAAAGAAACAACCTTAAATGGCTTCACCTTTAGATTAGAGATACCCAGGAGGAAGTTGGATTTCTTAATATAAATCTCATGGAAAGAAACCAATTCTAATTTAGGAGTCAATTACATAAGGTGATTAAAATGATGAGTGTGATTGAGATTGCAGAGAGGGTGTTGAGTACAACTGAAAAACTAGAAGTGGGCACAAAGCAGAGACTTGAGGAATTGCAAGGTTAAAGGACACCAAGGAAGATGGTCTCAGAGGTGAGGATGGAAATGAGAAGGGAGTTATAAAAGCCAAAGGAATGTGCAAGTTTGCAAGTTAAGAGGACAGAGTGGGCAAATTATTGATGAAGCAGCTACTGCCTATAAAGTTAGAACTGGAAACTTTTCCTTCAAAATGTAGTGATGTAGAGGTCACTGGGGCTCTTTGGGGTGGGGTATAGAGCAGTTTCATTGTAGTACAATAGGTAAACAGAAATATAAAATAACAAACAATAGAAACACATTTTTAAAATACATATAATATATAAAATACATATTCTCTAGCCAGAGAATATGTAAACCAAAAGTCCACTCCCAACCACCCTTTCCTTGAAGAGACACACACTTCTGCGGTTCTGTTTTTGAATGGGTGGAATGAAGCAAGTTCACAGGGTGAGGGCATAGAGCCTGTAGAGAAAAACATTGATGACAGAGAGGAACCAGGGAAAAATTAAGAACCAGTGGAAAGAAAGGCAATCAATACAAGAGCAAACGTAGAGAAATGTGCTTTCTACAGGAGAAAACTGCAGGGAAGGAAGAACGGATGTGTACTTCGGTATCTGCATTTATTGGATTAACCTATTTGAATTTTGTTTGCAACTGTTGCTATGAAGCTTCAAATGAATCAAAGCACCCAATATTTATTTTGCCATTTTTCTGCTCACATGTGTTTAAAAGCATAGACCGGTGAAACAGCACTGTAAAACTGTGCTAACAGAGTAGAACTGCACAGACAAACTTAGATATAGCATTAAGATAAAGTATTCTTTTTTTTTTTTTCTTTTTTTCTTTTTTTCCTTTTTTTCTTTTTGAGTTGTAATCTTACTCTTTCACCCAGGCTGGAGTGCAGTAGCACGCGTGCTCACGGCCACCCAGCATCTACCATCTGGGCTCCACCGATCCTTCTGCCTCAGCCTTCCCAGTAGCCGGAACTACAGGCGCACACTGCCCCGCCCGGCTAATTTTTTATTTATTGTAGAGACGAGGTCTCGCCAAGTTTCCGGGCTGGTCTCGAAATGCGGGCTCAGTCAATCCACTCGCCTCGGCCTCCCACAGTGCTGGGATTCAGACTGAGCCACCAAGCCCAGCAGATAAAACATTCTTGTAATAAATATTAGGTACCTACTATATACCAAAGACTGTGATAAGCATTTTTACAAACATTAAGTAACGATCCTCACTTATTTTTCACAATAATCAATTTAATGTTGTCCTATTATTATTCCCGTGCCATAGATGAGGCAACTGAGTCAGAGAAAGTTACTTGCCCATTGTCTCCCAGATAATAAAAGCTTTTTAACCCCTCTACCATATTACCATTTAAAGCTCAACTCTCAACCCTCTTCTCAACATGCAACCTCTCCTTGTAGATATCAGATGCAAACTCATTAAAAATGCTGGCTTTCCCTTCTTTAGATGTACCTATATACGCACCTGATATTCTCTCCTTTGATCCAAAGTTGGCCTCTCATCTACTCACTGATCTAATGCCATGAGGAATAATGGAGGCCAACTTGGCCCAGTGATCATAGTAGCTTCCAATGACATTAAATACTGTTGTGGTTCAGTAGCTGATACTTCCAAATATGGTGCTTTGGCATGCTTAACTATAGAAAAAGCCACAAGATTTCTCTGACCTTTACCCACCTATTTTTCTCTCAATCCTTCCAAAACCCAGAATGAGGCTGTTCCCCAAAGTTCCCTCACCTACCTAGATACTAGATCTCTAAAAAAGAACACAAATGCCCTCATCTCTTTTCTGAAATTTAATTAGCCAGACTAAAAATTACACATCTCATATACAGCCAGAAAAACTTTGTCCCAAACTATTGTCTGTACTCATGTCCCATTCAATTCCCAAAGAGAATCATTTTCTTTGGGTCCATTCATTTATAGACACCCCACACTCATCTCCCCAGTGAAGAAGATATTTAAACATCAAACATCTGGGTTTTTCTTTAAGTTTTCATATTTGGAATGACTCCCGTGCTCATGTAGCACATAATACATTTATTAAGCTTTTTTCTTTTAATCTGTCTTTTGTTATAAAAGTGTCAACCATGACCTTTTATGATTGAAAGGGATCACCCCCTTCCCCCTTTCTGCCCCTACAGTTCCCACAATGAGAAAAGACTCAGATACTATTGAATAGAATAAAAAGCTATGAAGCATATACAGTGTAAAATATGAGGAGTTCAGATAAAAGGAAAACAATATGTGCTAAAAAGATTCATATGTTAGGAAACAAAACTAGTGCCTTCTATCTAGTGCATCTGTGGATTGCCCATGCACAAAGAAAAATCAGTTTAGTGTCTAAAACTAAACTTAGCTTTTATACTCTTTCGGTGAACTGAAAAATAGTAAATTAAGGCTTAACTTTGTTTTTAAATCCCCATGTTATTCAGTTGCCAGTGAATGAAATATTATTTAATGAATGAGAAGATTTTATTCCATAAAACTGTAAGAGAATTTATTGTTTTAATTCCACAAACAGAGCAGTTAATTTCATTGATTTTCAAAAAATTTCTGTCAGTATTTTTTTTTTCTGCTTTTAGTGGTTTTCTTTGTGAATTGCTGATGGGTTGGTCTAATTACGGGAGGCCCATTTCAACTTTTGGCTTTATGTATAAATATATATGTATATATATATATATAAAATCATATACAAAGCTTCTTCAGCTACAAAGTAAGATGATAATGTGCATTTGCTTACAGCATAAAAACCATATAGGATTGAAACGCTGAATATTGGCTGTGGATAGTGATAGAGAGGAATACTATGATGTTTAAAATGGCTAATTCAAGTAATGCTATGCAAAAGGGGCTTCACAAAGAAGTTACTTGACAGAGAAAGAAGGGAAGGGTACCTGAGTGTAAGGAAACACTGTTCTGTTTCAGAACCTCTGAACATGTTTTTAAAAAGAAAAATCTTCACCAGCAGTATATTTCTGTCTTAATTCACTATTGTTGTTGGAACCTTTTTTCCCCTTCATTTAGCTGGTTAATCTGACACTGTTGAATTTCTAGCAAGTCTATTTTAAGAGGTCTCTTTCAAAACCTCTCTCCTCCCATATCCAGAATAAGTAAAAGAAAGAGTTTTATATCTTCAACAATACAGGGTGTTAGATGCTTCAGTTGGTTCTGAAGGACTCAGTGACATCTCCTTCTCAGCCTTAATTTAAAAGCGTAGATTATTTTTCTGCTTTAGCTTAAGTCTTCTCTAATGAGAAAAAATTTTTTAAAAAATGAACTCTCAAGATCTCTTGAATCATATAAAAGTAAGTGATCACTCAGCTTGAAGAGTTTGTCATTCTCAGCATCTTGAATAATTTTCCAGGACGCATGATGTTTCCACCACTTTTAACTGATTAATACAATATGTCTTTACATGTAGCCTATGTATTAATTCCCTAAATTTAAAAAAGGGAAGGGAAACAATAATGTGTTTTCGAGCTGTTGGAGTTTCCTTCCTCTGCCACGTTCACCACTCTTTCTAAAATCACAATTCTATGGAAGCACTTTTGAGAGTAGGCTTTAATAATTTATTAGGTGGCTTTTGGAAGTTACATTTAATTCAAATGTCTAATCCTTTTGTTTGTCATTGGGAGGGGGTGATTCTGACAAACTGAATTATTGCAATCCTTTTTCAGATAAATTCAACTTGACACTTGCCCAGCAATAGGATTTTGTAAATTAAACTATGTAGTTCCAATAAAAATCTTTCCCACCAATTTCAAGAAGTAGCAATAATTTATTAAATAATAATTAATTATATCAACTACATACATTTACCTAACATAATTTTATTTATATATAGGACAGAATCATTTTGTACTTGTATGTATGTGTAATAATCCTCCTTTGAATTAGATGCTAAAAGAGACCTATTTTATTGGTTTTGAGACACAATTACATTTAGTTTAGAGTCATGTGTATACTTTCGCACTGCATGAACATTAAATAATAATGAGAGCAAATTGATTGGTTCCTATTAAATTTATGTGAGGCAATACTGTGGTTTTTGAAGGGATTTCTAAGATTACTGCGCATTTGCCTACATTTACTTTCTTGATAATTGTCCTGCATAGATTGATGCGTTTGCTGTGTCTTCATTTATTTCCTTTTATGCTTTTAATAAAAACAATTTTCAAAGCTTGTCTCAATCCTGAAAGATAACACCATAGAAAAAGGAAGAAAAAAATTATTAAAAGGCAAAATTTATTGATTTAAGACACCAGATTAAAAAGATTAAATTTGTACTACCTGACATAAGTAATCTGGTCTTTGCATACAAAGTGGAATAAAAGACTGAGACAAGTTTATTTGCATAATAAAAGCCAAAACTCTGACTTTTACCTAAAATATTTAGATTATTAATGGTAAGATGTTTCTATATTGTATTATGCAAGATTATTCAAAGTCTATCATTTATAATGAGTCTCTCTAAATTGTCTTCCAGCTCCACACCTCCATAAACATATTTGAAAACAGACACTGAGCATGTTTTTGAGAAGTGAAGCATGATAGCATTTAGTTGTCTAAATATATAGCATGAAAGTTGGTTTATAAGATAAGATGATGCAAAACTAGAACTAATATTCTTAGCTAACAAAAATTTTAGTTTAATAAATTGATTTCTAAGGAACTAGTTAAGAGGCAAGGAAGACAGTTCCCTCATCTTTACAATGAATGAAATAGTGACTACACACTGATTGCTAGAAGATCGTTTATGACCACTTTGCTGGCTCTGAGACAAATGGTAGTATCTCCTATCCTGTTAAGAGACCTTTAAAGTCCTGTGTCTAGATTCGTATGCATCTTGGTCCTCTGTCTTCTGGTACCTTGGCTTTCTACATCTAAGTCTTCAACTCTTGCTGGCCTTCTGCTTCCAAAATTGTTGCCGCACCCTGGACTATTAAATTATGCATTTTTGTAAAGGACAAGAGCACTATCTTGAACCTCTTAGTTTCTTCTACATTGGCCAACTAACTCAGTACATATGGGTCTTTGTGTATTGCTTGTCAGTGTGTATAATATCTTTGAACAATAGCTCCTAAGGACCACGAACAACACTGTTTGTACTGACAATCACCTAGATATGTTCTTATTAGTATTTACAACGAGATTTGCCAATAGCCACATTTAGCATATTTTATTTTCCCAGTCATCAATAAAAAGTGTTGTTTTAAATATTTATGCCTAATTTCAATCAGCTATCCTTAAGAGGTTCTCATACTGATTGAAAAACATGATGTCCTATGCCCAAAACTATTTGTAGGCATTTATCAGAATTCATGAACCAGCATTTGCATGGCTTTGAGGTGTTAGATGTTCAGGCCAGAGAATGCTTATTTAATGATGCTTATCAACTAAAATTGTAACTAATGGGAGCTTAAATAGGTAGTGTAGTGACTGTACACCTCATTGCACTAGTAATACTTATTGATCTCACCATGAATTTGAATCCTTGAGCTTCTAGAAAGGTCAGAAGGAAAAAGAAAATCATCAAAGATTCCAGAAAGTCACTCAGGTAGACTTGAATGAGTAAAATATGAGAAAATAATGATTGTCTCCTCTTCTCATAGAATATGAAAGCCAAAATAAAACCAAAGTAGACAAAGTGTTGCTGAAATTTTTACAGATTTGAACTTGTTCCATTAGCAGCTCTTCAGATCACATACTAAACAAGCTTTCCCAACCCCTGCCAGCATCAGACGAACTTTGCACAGGGCTATGATGCTGGTATGGGCATTGAGAGAATTTACCTTGTCTAGATCCCACACTTAGAGCCAGCAGATACTCTAACTCTGAAGCATTGTTTATTTTTAAAGTGATATTTTGAAGGGTCATTACTTTCTTAATGAAGGAAGACTGACTGATGCTATGAATGTTTTTCTTAAAGAGTTTTTAGACTAGAATGACACAAGAAAGTCACAGGAGTGTTAGCACTTTGCCTTCTAGTATTAAAATGTAAGCAATGGTTTTAATAAGGACAATGTCCATTTTAAATGCTTTCTTTTTTCTTTAATGTGTTTCGTGGATCACAAGAAAACAAAATTGATGTATATAGTTGAAAATGTGAGTCAGTATACTATATAATATATATTAAAAGTTAAGAGATCACAGATATATATGTATGCAATTACATATGAGTATATAAATATATAAACTCTAAATTAACTCTCCGTTGTCTTACCATCTCATCATCTTTAGTACCATATCAACATCAACATCTACAATATTATTTATTATGAGAATCTTATGGGTTTTCTATGAAATGAACAATGGGACCTCTGAGACAAACTTGCTGTCTACTTGATACGCTCCTCTTTACTGACATTTGCTACTGCTCCAGTCATTCCTGTCATTAAAAACCTCTCATTCCATGCATGAAATTGTCCTATTGTGATGGTCATTTGCAGACAAGATAGAGAAGCACAGGAGGAGTCACACTGTATGTTCTTTCTGCACCCTATCTGTGCATCATACTCCTGCTTTTCTCACCACTCACATGCAGAATTATTCCTATGTAGCACAGAATTGGGTTGAGGTGAACTATTCTAAGGACAACATCCTAAAATGGAAAGGAACAGATGTAGCAGCATTTCTCAAGTGACAGCATTCCACAATGAATACTCTCTAATCCAACCAGAATCTGTGTAGGCAGTTTCACATATGTATTTATATGTTACATGAATGAGTGATCTATTCCAAACTGCTTGTTCTTTTAGTATTTCTCTTTCTCCCTGAAGAGAAAGAGTTGTTTAGGCCTAAGAGTTGACCAGATGGACCGCACAATGGTGTGCTGATACCATTTGTGCAATGAATGGAAGAGACTATTTCAGAGCTCTCCCTATTCTCAAAGGGTCCAGGCTTCCATCTGTTGGGAATGGCTAAAGTCAATCCTAATAGTCCAGTTTAGACACTAAATCTATTCATTTATTTAGATAACTCCCCCCGTCAGTGCCAGTCTGTTACTGGTTTCCAGTTGTATGTCACAATTTAGAGTCCCATGTGTACAAAGCAGTTCAGGTCACAATAGGAAACATATAACAAAAGTATCCAAGCAAGAACATTTTTGCTGTCTTAGAAAAAAAAAGAGACATACTGTGGCTAGAGTTTTGCTTATGTGATAAATCAAGGGCAGAGCCAGGAAGAGGACACAAGCTTTCTAGTTCTCACTGATGACAATGCCAAGCAGTCATACAAAAGAAAAGTTTTATTGCTTATGACTGCAGCCAAGTAAAATAAGACAAAGCAAAAGTCAGAGGCTTATGTTTTTACCATTACCAACACCCTTCCCACAATTGTTTCAAGCAATATGGTTTGGTGTTAATCAACTATTTAAAAAGCCACCCATCTTTTTCTATAGAGATGATTGTCTATTATGTTCTACAAACTAGTCCTTGCACAGTCTGACTAGGCTGGAATTAAGGAGGAGCAGTAGTTCTCCTCATCAAAGTCCTGGTGGCAAAATCTGTCACTGAGGAGAGCCAGCAGTGAATGCAGGGAACTGCCAGCTCATTCAAAAGAGAATCTGTGTGTGAACTGATGCACTCATGAGGAAATAAGACTAAGGATGGAAAAAAAGACTGGTTGAAATATATATCCATGGGAGGCTTGGAGTCCAAAGTAAAAGGGGTTGCTTCCTGATAGCTGGGATTTATCCACCTCAACAACTAGAGTGGGGTACTTGATTTTTTTGTTTTTGGCTTTGTTTCTAACTTCTCGAATTTGGGGAAGTATTCTGGAAAGGTAGAAAAAGTGGATTTTAAGAGGATCTGTTCTCTGGTTCTCCCACATAATAGAGCCAGTGCAGAGTAATTTTCCTAGCTGGAGTCAATATCACCATGATTCATTATCTTAATATGAATGAAGCCCGTATGAGTAGGGAGAGGTACACTGTATAAAACTGAAGAACAGAATGAAGACTACTTCCACTGAGTTAGTGCATGTTCTTGCTATCCTTCAAGAGACAAGTAAGATTAGCTCAATAACCCATTTCACACCCTCAAAATTTTAAAATGTTTCCAATATGACTGTAAAGTGGACAAAGGACAACTTTTCGCCTCATGGTCTTTTCTACCTCATGAACAAAAATATTGCTCCTCAGTATGAGTCATCACAGTTGCATAAAACAAAATGAGCAAAATGAACTGTGCCAAGTGTTTGTGTCTTAGAACTTGCTGAAGAATTGCAGGCTAAAGGATGAGAGCTACATGGAATGTCTCACAGCAAGCAAATTCAAAATTCACATAATATATTTCTGTTCTCTGAATTTTTTGTTTGGTTGGTTTGATGCTTTTTAACTTCCATTGGTCTTTTCCTGATCCTTTTCCTCAAAGTTGATTTCAGTCTCATATTCTACAGTTGATGGCCATCTTCTGCCTCCCAGATTGTCCTTGGAACACTAAATTTAGCAGGACTATCTCCATTGTGACCCCAAAACTTGCATAGCCTAATCCATCAAGTAAACAGCATACAAATGCCTTTCCATTCAACAAAATTCTTACTTCTCAAAAACCATTATCATTATAAGTAGAATTTTAAGATAATGTTTAGTTTAATGTTTGTCCCACATTAAACACTTATTTTATGGTAGCTGTATAAAAAAAGAAATATACATTTAGAAAACTGAGTAAAGTTTCCTGCCCACAAAGAAGTCCCATCTAGCAAGTCAAGGTATGTTAGCTATATATTTAAGAGTATATGAAACTATGCATACACATAGATAAATGTGTGGCCATGTGTGACATGTGTTTTCTGATTCGATTGACACTAGATAGTTCTACTTCCTTGCAGAGGACAACCACTTAAAAGAAGCAAAATGTTCTACATTTTTGTACTGCACTTGTCTTTAAATTTGATGAACTCAGTCGTCTAGAAATGCAATAGAAAGTACACCCAGGGTTTAACTTGACTTTTCATAGCATAAACAATATTGATTGATGCTATTCATTTCTTAAACAACTTCATGGCAGATATGCAATAGATCTGCAAACAGTTCTCTGTGCTTAATCAAGTTATTGTTGATATTAGTGTTCATGAATTGAATCTAAAATGGAGTTGGCAAAAGTTATTCACAAACGCATTTTCTCAAAAAATTTAGATGAGAATTGGCTCTCTTTGATTTAATCCTCTGGCAAACATTTACCCAGATGCACTTACTCCACCCAGTCACAGGAAGGAACTAGTAATTGTTTCTGTGTACTGGTATGTTCTTATAATTAAGACTTCGGGAATGTGGATAAAAAGTTGATTCGTGTATTTAATTAAAGTTAGTGAAAATGTAAAGCCAAGGAAGCATTGTCACTAGTACTTAGTATTTAATACAAAAATAAAGTAGATACATTGTTATAAAACTCCTCAAAAAAGAACCATGAAATATTCAATACTGAGTGAATAGAAAACATGATTTCATAATTAATAAACTAATCACCATGCTAGAATAATTCAGGCACCTACTATGTGCTTAATCCTGAAATTTCATTCTTAATCCTGAGAGTAAAGAGACAATTGAAGAAATATAAGAAACTATTTCTAGTCTGGGAGATGAGACTAGACAATAAAAATTAAAATAAAAGTAAAAGTATGCAAAACAGAGTGATGAAGTATGGCATTAACTACAAAGTTCAACAGGAATTCAGAAAAGGACACCAAAGTTAGGAGTAGAGTCATCAGCAAAAGCTTACCAGTCAGCACATGGCAAGACTTCAGGAAAGGGAATCAACTTGAAGGAGCTCCCGGTGGCCAAATCTGGGATAGTTTGTGCAAGAATAATAATTATATTCATTATAGTAATATAACCCATAGAATAAAATAGGAATCTATGCGCCCATGCTAATATAAATACATAATTTTAAAGGTAAGTACATAGGAGAGAAGGACAGCTCTTTCTAATGACAGAATTTTAATGGATAAATGTAGAAAAAATGGTGGAAATCAAAACTCATCATTTTGCAAACAGAATAATAATTCATGAAGGCAAAAATTATCTTTGATTTCTAATATTATTTGCTAAAAGTATAAGGAGAAAGGGATACTTGTAAAAAATTTCAGTGTAACTCCCCCCAAGACATTCAATAATGCAAAAGAAGAAATAGTATAACTCTGAATATTGTCTCCCTGCAAAAATAAATAAAAACAAATAAAAATTCATGTCCTTTCTAGAACCTCAAAATGTGACCTTATTTGAAAATAAAGTTGTTGCAGATGTAATTAGTTAAATAAAGGTGAGGTCACAATGGAGTAGAATGGAACCTTAATCCAATATGACAGGTATCCTTAGAAGAAGAGAAGAGACAAAGAGACACATAAAAGATGTCCTGTGGCCTTTGGGAGGCTGAGGTGAGTGGATTGCCTGAGCCCGCAGGTTCGAGACCTGCCTGGGCAAGCGAGACCTCATCTCTACAATAAATCAAAAAATTAGCCGGGCGTGGTAGCGCACGCCTGTAGTTCCAGCTACTTGGAAGGCTGAGGCGGAAGGATCGCCAGCCCCAGCAGGTCGAGGCTGCAGTGACCGGGAGCGGCCACTGCACTCCAGTCTGGGCGACAGAGTGAGACTCCAACTCAAAAAAAAAAAAAAAAAAAGATGTCCTGTGTCCATGGAAATGGAGATTGGATTTATGCTTTTAAAAGCCAAGAGATACCTGAGGCTGCCAGAATCTGGAAAAGAAAGAGAAGGATCCTCTTTTAGAGATTTTAAAGGGAGCATGTCCCTGAACAAACTTTGATTTCAGATTTCTAACCTCTGGAACTGTGAGATGACACATTTCTGTTTTAAGCTCCTCATCCTGTAGCACTTTGTTATGACAGGCCTAGGAAACGATTACAGTAAGTTTATAGTAGAAAACCCTTACTGATACCCCATTAACCAAGTAAACTTTAATGTCATTTATTAAAAAAATAGTCATGTACCTCCTCTTGTGATGAACCGAGGAGGGCACAACTTCACTTGTGCAGTACTCAACAAAAATGCATGCCATCAATCTGATAATAATAAAATATTAGATAAATTCAAATTGGGGAACATTCCACAGAATGATTGGCAAGTACTCTTTAAAAGTGTCAAGGCTGTAAAAGATTAAAAAACAAAAAACAAAAAAACAGAGAAATTGTCCCAGATTGGAGGAAACTAAAAAGACAACTAAATAAAATGTAGGTCTCTGGATTAGATTCTGAAACAGAGAGAGAGAGAGAGAGAGAGAGAGAGAGAAGAGGGGAAGGAGGGGAAGAGGGAGAGGGAGGGGGAGAGAAAGAGATTTAGTGAAACAGCTGGGAAAATTCAAATAGTACCTGTAGATTAATTTAGTTTCCGGTTTAGATTATTGAACTGTGATTACATAGGATATATATATACACATATATATATACACACATATATATATATTACATAACAGATGCTGAAGAGGATGTGGTGAAAAGGAAACACTTTTACACTGTTGGTGGGAGTATAAACTAGTACAATCTCTATGGAAATCAGTGTGACGATTCCTAAAAGTTCTAAAAATTGACCTTCCATATGACCCTGCAATCCCCCTACTGGGTATATACCCAGAAGAACTCAGTTCACTCTATAAAAAAGATAACTGCACACGTATGTTTATCACAGCATTGTTCACAATAGCAAGAACATGGAACCAACCGTGCTGCCCATCAAAAGAGGATTGGATAAAAATATGTGGTACATATACACAATGGTATATTATGCAGCCATAAAGAAGAACAAAATCATGAACTTCGCAGCAACCTGGATCAAATAAGAACTTGTAATACTGAGTGATCTCTCACAGAAACAAAGAGTTGAGTATCACACATTCTCACTCATAAGTTGTCCTTGAACAACTACCATATTACTAAAAGAAAAGGATTGGAAGTAGCGGGAAACTGCAGGATGGAGGGTGGTAGGGGGTGGGGAAGTGGGATTGACATTAGTTCATATCTGCCTGGGGAAGGGGGGGCACACCTCATCAATAAGGGTGCCTGCACAATGAATATTTGTATACCTAACCCTGAATTGTACCCCACAATTTTAAAATAAAAAAAGAGAAAAAAAAAGATGTTATCATTGGAGGAAGCTGGATGAAGAGCTTTGAGAAATTTAGTGTACTATTTGTGCAAGTTGTTTAAAGTCTAAAAGCATTTCAAAGCAAAATAATGTTAAAGAGAATTGTGAATAAAATCCAAGGGGGAAAACATGGTAGGGTTTAGGAAAAATGGATGAGAAAGGGATGACTTTCCACATAAGGAGCAGGCTTGAACAAAGAAAACAGGAGCAGAAGCTAACTGACTGGGTCTGTATTGCAAGCAGTTGGAGGGCAAGTTTGCACCTCCACAGAGAGCTGCTGGGCCAGGAAAGTCCCCACAAGTCAGACCAGAATTTCACATGGCTACAGAATGAAATCTAAGTAGAGTTTTGGGGAAAAGAGTGATGTGATGAGAGCATTGGTAAATGACAGTTTGGCAGAAAAATTTAGACTGAATTCTACTTCTATTGACTCTTCTTGTCAATGAATTTAATCCCTTTCCACAACAGTAGCTAACTGTGGAGTTTAAAGGCAGCATTGACCAATGTTTCTGTCTTGATGCTTTTCTAAAACTCTATTTTCTTATTCCTTCTTCCTTAGAGGCAGAGTTGAGATTTGGGATGAAATATTGTCAGGATAGCATTAATAGGAAAATACAAGGGACTAGCATTTAGAAAACAAAAATCAATAATCCAGACACAAAAATGATATCAATTGTGTAGATTAAACCAAAGGAAGAACTCGAGACCACAGCAGTCACAATGTAGGTAGAATTATAATCCAAATTCCTAGAGAGTTAGTAGAATAAGAAGAAGAAACTATAAAACTAATCTCTCTGTTCAGGGATGATTTTATTCCTTCTAGATCACAATTCAAAGTCTAGGCTACAAAGGAAAGATAGATAAAAAGAAGCAAGGAAAAATTGAAAGAATCAAGTTACCAAGAATGAGGAGGTCTCAAAAATAATTTAGGTAACAAGAGATTATAAGGTAATACAGTTTGAAAAGACTAGAGGGAAAAAGTGATTAAAAGTGGACTCTACTGTAATAAAAGCCCATTAATTCCAGTTCAGCTAATGGATCTGGCAATCATTTACCATAGATTAGGTTAAAATTTACCTTCACATTATCTCAAAAAATATTTTGCTAAGCAGATTAATAATGTAAACAAAAGACACTGTTTAAAAAGCTTTTGTGTGCCTACAAAGGAAAGATAATACTTTTATAGCAACTAAAACTCAAACTTTATTATTAACTTATTAAAATCTAAGCTTTCATTTATTTTTAAAGGAGTTTATGTTGAGATTTAAATCTCACTGTTAAAACTCTCTACTTTTTATTTCACTGTCCCTATTCTCAATCCCTGGAGAACTCAATGTCAAAAAACAATAAAATCTTTGTGAATCAATTGAAGCTTTCCTTTCTCTTGCTCATTTGCCTCTAGCAGTCTACTTGCCACAAGCTAAGCATAGATATTGCAATAAGCAGATATAAGTAGGGAATTTGCAGAGTTGGAGAGGGAAATAGGGGTGTGGAGATCTGTATGAGAAACAAGTGGCCTGTCCTTTATAAATAAACAGGAGAAAATATTTCTCATACACAAGTAATAACTGAAGTCTCAGGGAAGTTTTCCAGAAATGAAAGAGGGAAAGAACAAAATAATAATAATAACAATAATAAATAAAAAAATAAAGCCTAGAACAGTAAAGACAAATGGCTTCTATTCAAGATTTCATGCCAAACTAAAAAAGAATAATTTCACTGGGGAGAAGAAAACCCACAAAGCTACAAAAGAGTTGTTTTGTCCTCTTCTTTCTCTGATTTCCTAACTTAGCAAAACTCTGGCCCATTCTCACAAAAATGAGCCATTAGCCACAACCAACTCTTCTGGGCACCCAGACTCCCTATGCCCATTCACTGCTTACACTTCCTTGGAGGAAAGAGTCAGTCATTCCAGCTGGGCCTGCCTTTTTGTCCTGTGGCCCAGTTCCCTAGCAGTTTCCTAACAAGGGCTTGCACTGCTGTGTGTGAGTTCCTGCAAATCCAAACAGTCTACTCCCTGCCCTCATGCTCCCAGAGCTTCAGAATCACAGGCAAGTACAATACACAGAATCACGATGCCTTAAAAGAATTCCATTGTGAACGCTAAGCCTGCAGTTTGTCTCATTTTTCCAGTGATCCCTATAGGAGAAAACTTTGGAGCTTGTTTAAAAATATGTTTGCTGCTCTATGGGAACTGTGACACAGTTTTTTTCTTTGTGTCCTCAGTTGTATGTGTTTAGAGTTTTTAGTGATAACAAAGACTCAAGAGAAGGCTTGAGTTATTCTTGGTTGCTGCTGTTAGAGGGGCAACAGACTTGCTGACAAGGGGGCTTTGTAATTGGGTGTCCCCAGGAACTACCTAACCACCTAGTTTTATGAAATGCATGCTATCCCTGCATGAGTATGAATCTGAAGAGGTTCTGCCTGGAAGAAATAGACACAGTTTTTTAAAAAAATCAATGATCTCTAAATAGCTGTGAATCTATTATTACACTCCACTCTTCTCAAACTCCTAACCTAACAACCTTTAAAGCTGTTGAAAAACTGGTAACTGATGTGTTTTAGATATTCAGAAGGGAGCTAGATGATGTAACCAATGAGTAATTTTACTGCCTATTGCCAAAGTTGGATGAGACATTTGATGTATACATTTGTGTAAAAATAATATTAATGTATATATTTCCCAGGAGCTTTTTAGTTACAAGTGTCAGAAGTCTGACTCAAACTGGTCCAGTTGCAAGGAATGAAGGGTTGTATGGAAAGAATGAGAAATGTATATTCATGTAAATGATAAATTCAGGCCTTCATCGTTATTAGATACTGCCATATCATATCAAATGTTGTTGGCTAGAATCTACTCTATCCCTCAGGTGTACCTCCTTATTTGTTTATTTTATCCCTGCAGATTTTTTCAAATGGTAATAAAAATAGCCTCTGGAATTTCTAGATTTGCATTCTTTGATCTTAGGAGTCATGAAAGAAAAAGAGTTTATCTTCCAATATAGTTCCAGCAAAAATTGCCAAGTTTAAATCACAATGGAAAAAACATGCATGTACACATACCACCCCCACACACATACACACAAGTGGGCAAATCACACCATTACCACCACTGTCAACAACAACAACAATCATTGTTCACATTTAAGTTAGATGCCAATCAATGCCTAAGAATGATATACTCTGGTTGGCATATCTGCCTCATGTGCGAAACTCTAGAACATGAAGTAGAAGAGAAAGAGGCCCATCTATACCACATGAACTGAGTTTGGGGTGAAGTAACTTCTCAAAGGGAAATCAAGGTGCAATTATCTAAAGAAAAAAACAATAAATGTTGAAGATAGAAAGAATAAGATGTATTTAAACCCAAAGATTTCAAGTTTCTGATTATCATAGCAAAGCTTGGGTATTTATATTTTCCCAATACCATTAAAAAATTATACCTACAATAAAATGCATACATCTGTTTTTGAAAATTTCTTCTGTGAGATGTTTATATATACCACTATGGTAAACTATAACGCACTTTTAAAACCAGAAGAGGTAAGAATGTATCTATATATGAATACCCATAGGAAGCTAATTGCCATGAATCAAGGACTCCTTTATGTCAATTTGAGTTCTCATAACTATGAGATTTTATAAAATTATATAGTTCCAGTTCCTCAAATTTAGCAGAGAACATAAACTGAAAACACTTCTGCTAAAAACATGGCTAGATTAAAAAAAAAAAAAAAACATGTATTCATCTACTTCTGGAATGGCAGTGTGAAAGATCTGCAGGTCTATTCTTCACCAAAATAATCATAAGTAGTAATTATAAAAAATAGACATTTCAAGTTTCTAGGAATTGTCCTAAGGGCATACAGCATGTAAGTAAACTGGATAATGGCCACCCAAAGCTATAAAGTCCTAATCCTGAAACCTGTGTTACCTTATAAAGAAAAAATGCCGTTGCATATGTGATTATGTTAAGAATCTTGAGATTGGAAGATTAACCTATCATGGCCAGTTCAGATAAGCCATAAATGTACTTATAAGAGTAAGCTAGGAGGAGATTTGACAAAGGCAAAGTGGAAAAAGTAATATGACGATGAGCATGGGTACTGGAGTGGTGTGGCCACAAACAGAGGAGAGCTGGAGTCACCAGAAGCTGGAAGAGAAAAGGAATGAATTCTCCCCCAGAACCTCCAAAAGAGCATAACTTTGTTGGGTCTTTAACTTCAGCCCTTTGATACTCATTTAAGATGTATGACCCTCAGAACTCTAGTATGATAAATTCCTATTGTTTTAAGCTACCAAATTTGTGGTAGTTTCTTATAGTAGTAACAGAAAACAAATACACAGAAAATATTCAAGACAATTTACATCTCAGAGCAGTGAGAGTCTGTATTACATGAACCATAATCTGTTCCTTTTCTCCTTGCCCATGTATCCCCAGTTCAGTTTTACAAAAGTTTTATTACAGTAGAATGTGGCCAAAAGATGGTGTACCCTATACTCTCAGCTATCAAGGGGTACAGAATCTCATGGAAGAGGGGGGCAGTCACCAGTATTCCAGTATTTCTCACCTCACTCAACTCTTAGTTGCAAAAGCTAAATATCTAAATTCTGAGTTACTGATTTCAAGAGTTTGGTAGCTTCCTTCTTTCATAAGACCTTCCTCATAGGTGTGGCAGGCTAAGAACAATGGAGCTGTTATCACTCTTGCCTCAACTTATATGTAGTATGGAAGCTCTACTCCCAGAGAAGTAAGCCAAGAATTGGCTACTCGCCTAACCTTGCACGCAGAGTAGTGACTCAGAGATGTTGCACAAGATGAGAGTCAGTTCTAACTCCTTCCATGAGTTTAAGTACTACTTTGATACTCAAACCCAAACCAGACAAAAACATCAAAAGGGAAAATAGAGAGAGAGACCAATAATAAGTACTGATGCATCAATATTCCATAAGATATTATTTTTAAAATTCCAGCAAAATATAAAAATAAGTATATACTATGTCTAAGAGGGATTTATCCCAAGAATGCAAGGTTGGTTCAGTATTCAAAAATAAAGAGAATAAAGAACAAAAACATCAAAGGCATCTCAATAAATACAGGAAAAACATTTCACTAAATTTAAAACCCCTTGAGGTAATAATTCCCAAGAAAAAGGAATAAAAGATTTTAAAAATTTGAAAGAAAAAAATTAACTTGATAAAAGGCATCTATGGAAACTTTATGGCAAACATCTTAATGGTGAAAGACTTAATTCTATCCCCATAAGATCAGAAATAAGAGGAAGATTTCTGCTATTATCAATTTTTCTCAGCATTGTATTATGTACTTCGAAGTGGGCTTATTAGTGCTAAATGCATATTGCAAATTCAAAGGAAACCACACTAAAAACAAAAAAAGTATAAGTAATATACTAATTAATGAGAGAAAATGAAATCATATAAAACGCTCAGTTAAAACCACAAGGGGTTGAAAAAGTGTGGAAGGAGTTCCGGTAGGATGGCGACGACATGGGTGGAATTGTGAGATTCTCCGAACGTGAGTTCCCAAAAAGACTCTTACTTTTCTTCCCCCGACTCCCTGCCCACCGCCAGCCGCACTGGTCCGAGGCCCGGGGAACCTCGGTCCCACCCAGGGCCGGATATTGCGACCCCGGCTGCTGTTGCTCCACTATACGTGACTCCAGCCGGTGCGGGAGTCTCTCGGGTCTCGGCTCCCTCCCTGGCTACGTCGTCTCGCCCAGCACCCAGTACCAAGCCGCCGGTCACCCAGGGAGGCTCTGGGCGCCCGGTCCTCAGAGATACCAATCCCATTTCTGGCTGAAGTACTCTGTGAGGGGCCCAGGGCCACTCTCGCCGCAAGAAAATGTGGTACTTAATAGTAGCATCAAACAAATGGATAAAATTGACATTTATAGACCAATTTATTTTATTTGTTTGTTTTTGAGTTGGAGTCTCACTCTGTCGCCCAGACTGGAGCGCAGTGGCATGCTCCCGGCCACCGCAGCCTCGACCTGCTGGGCTCCGGCGATCCTTCCGCCTCAGCCTTCCAAGTAGCTGGAACTACAGGCACGCGCTACCAGGCCCAGCTGATTTTTGATTTATGGTAGAGATGAGGTCTCGTCAAGTTGCCCAGGTGGGTCTCGAACCCGCGGGCTCAGGCAATCCACTCACCTCGGCCTTCCAAAGCGCGGGGATTACAGGTTGAGCCACCGAGCCCGGCTTAAAGGCCAATTTATTAAACAACAAAAGATTACACCTTCTTCTCTACTTCATATGGACCATTCACTTGGAGATTAAACAACATACTTTAAATAACATATGAGAGGCCAAGTGCAGTGGCTCATGCCAATAATCCCAGCATTTTGGGAAGCTGAGATGAGAGAATTGCCTGAGTTCACAGGTTCAAGACCAGCCTGGGCAATATAGCGAGACCTTATTTCTATGATAAATCAAAAGAAAAAATTAGCTAGACATAGTGGCACGTACCTGTAGTTCCAGCTACTTGAAAGGCTAAGGCAGAAGGATTCCCGGAGTCCATTAGGTCGAGGTTGTGGTGGCCATGAGCATGCCACTACACTCCAGCCTGGACAACAGAGTAAGACTCATACACAAAAATTTTAAAATATTTAAAAATAAAAATACAAAATATCAAAATTTTTGGGATGCAGGAAAAGCAGCGGTTAAAGGTAAATTTATAGCATTGAGTGCGTATATTAGAAAAGAAATGTCTAAATCAATAACCTAAGTTTCCATCTTAGGAAGCTAGAGAAAAGGAAATTAAATTCAAAATAAGCAGAAAAAAAAGAAATAAACTTAGAGCAGAAATAGTTGAAATTGAAATCAGAAAATCCATAGATAAAATCAACAAAATCAAAAGCTGGTTGTTTGAAAAGATCAATAAAATTTGTAAGCCACTAGCCAGTATAAGTAAGAAAAAAACCCAAAGAGACACAAATGATCATCAGAAGTCATTATCAGAAATGACTTTGAAGGTATCACTACAGATTCCATGGACATTAAAAAGGTAATAAAGAAATATTATGCCCACATTTTGGTAACCTAAATGAAATGGGCCAATTCCTTGAAGGATACAGTCTGCCAAAACTGACAAAGAAATAAATCAAAAATCTAAATAAACTTACATGTATTGATTAAATGAAATCAATAATTAATAACCTTTTAAAACAGAAACCACCAGGCTCAGATGATCCCTGATGAATTCTGCCAAACTTACAAGGAAGAAGCTGTATCAATTCTCTACAATCTTTTTCAAGAGGTAGAAGCAGAGAAAATAATTTCTAACTCATTCTATGAGGCCAATATTACCCTAATACCAAGCAAAGACATTACAAGAAAAGAAAATTGCAGACCAATTTCTCTCATGAACATAGATGCAAAAACATTAGTGAATCAAATCAAACAATGTATAAATATAATTAATTATACAGCAAGATCAAGTGGGATTTATCCCAGTTATACAAGGCTAGTTCAATATTTGAAAATCAATGAATATAATTCATCACATCAACAGACTAAAAAAGAAAATTTATATAATCAAATCGTGGAGACCATGGCCATTGACCTTCTAAAGGTTCACTGAAAAATCACTGGTATGTGGCAGAATGATGAATAGGAGAAAAAGCGTACAAATTTATTTAATGTGCATACATTGGAGTCTTTAGTATGAAGACCCAACTTCCCAATGAGTTACAAAAACCTATATACCATCTTGAGGTTACCGAAAGAATGGAGAATTTGTATTCTGGTAAAAGAGTTTATAGGAGAAGGAAGAAAAGGAATTCTATTGAAGGGGAACAAATGATTTGGAGAATGAATACATGGGGGAAACAGAATGACTTGTAAGTAGTTCCTTTTGGAAGTTGAATGAACCTGAGACAGAAATTATTTTGTAGAATGGTTGGGTCAGGTCTGATTATATTTTTCCTCTCCTTTCTTGCAATAGATGATTTTAACAGGGAGAGAAAGCAGCTTGGGAGAGGTAAAACACCATATATTGGTATGAATTTCCCCGAATCCCTTTAATATCAACACATGCAGGAAATGCATTTGATAAAATCCCATGCCCATTCATGATAAAAACTCTCAGCAAACTAAGAGTAGAGGAGAATTTTCTCAATTTGATAAAGAACAACTACAAACACCTATAGCTAACATTATACTTAACGCTGAGAAAACTGAAGATTTCTCACTAAGATTAGAAGCAAGGCAAAGACATTCTCTAACACCATTGCTTTAAACATATTATTGGATTCCTAGCTAATATAATCAGACAAGAAAAAGAAACAAATGGTATATAAATTGGAAATAAATAAATCAAATTATCTGTTCAAAGATGATCATCTATGTAGACAATCTGAAAATAATCAACAGACAACTTTTACAACTAATGAGTGGTTATAGGAATCTTGCCGTATACAAGGTTTATATACAATAATCATGCTCTTATATACCAGCAATAAGTAGAATTCACATTTTTAAACACAGTATCATTTCTATTAGCATCCAAAACCATAAAATACTTAGGTATAAATCTAGCAAATATGTACAATATGTATATGTGGAAAGCAACAAAATTGATGAAAGACATCAAAGAAGAACTAAATAAATGAAGAGGTCGTTCATGTTCTTGGATAGGAAGACTCAACACTGCCAAAATGTCAGTTCTTCCTTATTTGATCTTTAGAGTCAATGCAATTCCAGTCAAAGTCTTAGCAAGTTATTTTGTGAATATTGACAAACTGATATAAAGTTCTTATGGAGAAGTAAAAACGTAACAAATTCAATATTAAAGGAGAACAAAGGACTGACACTGTCTAACGTCAAGACTTATTATAAAGCTGCAGTAATCAAGATAGTGTTGATATTGGCAAAAGAATAGGTAAATGACAGATCAATGAAACAGAATAAGGTGCTCATAAATAATCCCACATAAATAAAATCAACTGATTTTTGACAGAGGTGAAAAGAGAATACAATGGAGCAAAGATAATCTTTTAACACATGATCCCCGAATAGCAGGACATCCACATGCAAAAAATGAATAAATCTAGACACAGACCTAAGAGTTAACTCAAAGTTGATCATAGTTCTACATGTAAAATTCAAAACTGTAAAACTTCTAAAAGATAAGGAAATAGAATAGGAAAAACAATCTAGGTGACCTTGAATATGGAGATGACATTTTAGAATAAACACCAAAGGCACTATCCATAAAAGATAACAATTGAAAAATTGGACTTCAATAAAATTAAAACTTCTCTGTGAAAGACAATGACAAGATAATGTGAGAAAAGCCATACATTAGGAAAAAATGTTTACAAAAGACACATCTGACAAAGGGTTATTATTCAAAATATACAAGAGATCTTAACACTCAACAATGAGCAAACAACTAGTAAAATAATGAGCCAAGGACTTGAACAGACTCCCCATCAAAGAAGATAGCAAATAAACATATGAAAAGATGCTATACATCCTATGTCATTGTGAAATTGCAAATTAAAATAACTACAGGATTGACTGCACATCTAATAGAATGGGTCAAAATTCAAAACACTGAAAAACAACAAATGCTTGCAAGGACACAGAGGAACAGGAACACTCATTCTTTGCTGGTGAGAGTGCAAAATGGTACAGCTACTTGGGAAGCCAAGTGGACAGTTTTTCATAAGCCAGAAAGTATACTCTTTGATATTTACTCAAGTGAATATAAATACCTGCATACAGATAACATAGCAACTTTATTTACAACTGCCAAAACTTGGAAGTCACCAATATGTCATTCAGTAGATGAATGGATAAACTGTGATACATCCAGACAATAGAATATTAGTCAATGCTAAAAACGAAATGAGTTGTGAAGCCATGAAAAGACTTGGGAGAAACTTAAATACATAGCAGTAGGTAAAAGATGCCAATCTGAAAGGGCTACATGCCATATAATTCCAACTACATTTGGCCCCCCAAGTCCAAGGATCCCATATCCCCAGGTTCCACAACCAAATTGAAAATATTTGGGGAGGAAAATGGTTGGTTGTGCCAGTAGTGAACATATACAAATTGTCTTTTCTTGTCATTATTTCCTAAACAATGCAGCATAACTATTTATGTAGCATTTACATTGTAATAGGTATTATAAGCAATCTGGATATGATTTGAAGTACACAAGGGGATATGTGTAGGTTATATGCAAATACTGCATCATTTTATATAAAGGACTTGATTATGAGTAGATTTGGGTATCAGTAGGAAGGCCTGGAACCATTCTTCTCCAGATACCAAGGGACAACATTCTGACATTCTGGGAAAGGCAAAACTATGGAGATAGTACAAAGATTAGTATGGTTTTCAGGGGCAAGAGAGAAGGAAGAGATGAATAGGCAGAGCACAGAGGAATTTTAGGACATTGAAATTATTCTGTATATACTATAATAGTGCACATATGTCAGAGCCCATGCACGACCCACAGAAAACACAAGAGTAAATCTTTATGTAAACTATAATGATGTATCAATGTATGTTAATTAATTGTTATGAATGTACCACTGTAGTGCAGGATATCTGTAGTGGGAAGGTTGTGCCTGTGTGGAAACCAGAGTATATGGAAACTTCCTATGCTTTTTGCTCAATTTTGCTGTGAACCTAAAACTGCTCTAAAAATAGCTTATTAATTAGAAAAAAGAATGAAATTAAATACAGATTAATACTACAAAATAGATGAACCCTAAAAACATCACGTTAAATGAAAAGCCAGTCACAAAAGACTACATGTTATATGATTCAATTTATATGAAATGTTCAGAATAGGCAAATCTATAGAAACAGAAAGTAGATTAGTGGTTGCCTAAGGCTGTAAGGCTGTGGAAGTTGAAGGAATTGGGGAGTGATTGCTAAGTGGTATAGGGTTTCTTTTTAAGGTAATGAAAAATTTCTGAAATTGCTGCGATGAAGGTTGCACAACTCTGTCAAAATATTAAAACCCATTAAAATATTATCTTTAAATGGGTGAATTTATGGTAGTTGAATTATATCTCAAAAAGCTGCTTTAAATAAAATCCATACAAACTAAAACAAAACAAAAATAGAGCAGTGAATATGTGAGCATGCAGCTTCCCCAGACAGGCTTATTGGTATCATCTAAATGCTGGTGTTTAAAAATCAAGGAGAAAAGACTTGGTCCTAAAAAAGCGAAGATTTGAAATTGAGCCTTCTCTGCATTAAATTAGACCCCATAGTGAAATTCTGAGTAAAGGTACAGAGGAGAACACATCACCTGCCAGCACAGGGTGCCATCAGCAAATCTTATCTAGGACTGAGGTGGATTATTTGCCTCTTGCCAGTTTGAAATGTCAATTTAGGACTGGGCACAGTGGCTCACAGCTATAATCCCAGCACTTTGGGAAGCCGAGGTAAGAAAATTGCCTGAGCTCACGGGCTCAAGACCAGTCTGGGCAACTTGGCGAGACCTCATCTCTACAATAAGCCAAAAAATTAGCCAGGCATGGTGGCGCGTGCCTGTAGTTCCAGCAACTTGGAAGGCTGAGGCAGAAGGATCACCTGAGTCCAACAGGTTGAGGCTGCAGTGACCGCAAGCGTGCCACTGAACTCCAGCTTGGATGACAGAGTGAGACTCCAACTCAAAAACAAAACAAAACAAAACAAAACAAAAAAGAAATGTCAATGTATACTATTCGCATGGTTCATAAATCTCCAAATTGAGAGAAATTACATAAAAATGTGTCCTGGGGGCAGGGTGTCACAGTTCATCAACAAGGGTACCTGCATAGTGAACATTTATATACCTAACCCTGAATTGTGCCCCGCATCTTTTTTTTTTTTTATTTATTTTTTATTTTTTATTTTTGAGTTGGAGTCTCACTCTGTCGCTCAGACTGGAGTGTAGTGGCCGCTCCCGGCCACCGCAGCCTCGACCTGCTGGGCTCCAGCGATCCTTCCACCTCAGCCTTCCGAGTAGACGAAATTACAGGCAGGCGCTACCACGCCCGGCTAATTTTTTTATTTATTGTACAGATGAGGTCTCACCAAGTTGCCCAGGCGGGTCTCGAACCCGCGGGCTCAGGCAATCCGCTCACCTCAGCCTCCAAAGGCGCGGGATTACAGGCCCCACATCTTTAAAATAATTTTTTTTTAATGCGTCCCAGGCTGTTGAGCGTCCCAGAGGTCCTGGAAGAAGCAAACACAAACCCATCCTAGAGGCATCAGGATTTTCCACCTCAAAATCCCAGGTGAGTATAAGCTCATATCCCCAAATCACAAAATACAATAAGGCAAAATCTCTGTGAAAAGAATCAAAAGCTAGCCGGGCTCGGTGGCTCAGCCTGTAATCCCGCGCCTTTGGGAGTCCGTGGGTTCGAGACCCGCCTAGGCAACTTGGCAAGATCTCATCTCTACAATAAATAAAAAAATCAGCCGGGCGTGGTAGCGCGCGCCTGTAGTTCCAGCTACTCGGAAGGCTAAGGATCGCCGGAGCCCAGCAGGTCGAGGCTGCAGTGGCCACTGCACTCCAGTCTGGGTGACAGAGTGAGACTCCAACTCAAAAAAAAAAAAAAAAAAATGTTAACATGTGTCAAGGTTTGGCACATTGCAAAATGTTAACATGTGTCAAGGTTTGAAAAGAAACCAAATATAAATTCTAAAAAGAAAAAAGCATATCATTAACATTTTTAATGCAGTGGATAGATTAAATAAAGTTAAAGTGAAAATCAATGAACTTGAAGGTAGAGTTAAAAAAATTTTCTAGAATAAAGCACAGAGAAAACAGGCCAAAGTATGAAAAAGCTGTTAAGAGACATAAAGAATAGAATGAGAAGTTCCAGGTTACTTGTAAAAGTGCTTACAAAAGAGAGAATTAAGAGAATAAGGAAAATATGAGTACAATGTCTTAAGAGAAAACACCCGAAATTTTCTTAAAAATAAGACTTGAGAACTGAATTTAAGAGGCAAAATGAATCCTAAAAAAGATAACAAAAAAAGAAATTCCTACAGACATATCAGAGTGAAACTGTAGAACACCAAAGACAATGAAAATATCTTAAATCAGAATAAGACTGTTTACCTTTGCCTACAAAGAACAGAACTTACAATGATAGCAGAATTCTCACCAATAGCAATTGAAGCCAGAATAATAATTTCCAAGAGCTTAGAGAAAATAATTGTTAACTCTCAACTTCATTTTTATTTTTTGAGTCGGAGTCTCACTCTGTCACCCAAAATGAAGCTCAAACTTCTCAAACTTCTGGGCTCAAACTATCCTCCAGCCTCAGCCTCCCGAGGAGCTGAAAATACCTGCACATGCCAGCGAGCCCAGTTAATTTTTTGAATTTTTTGTGGAAATGAGTTCTCACTAGGTTCCCAGGCTGATCCTGAACTCCTGGGCTCAAGCAATCCTCCCACCTTGGCCTCCCAAAGTACTGGGATTATAGGTGTGAGCCACCACACCCAGTATTGCAATCCAAAATTTAAAATACTTTGAAAAGTAAAATTTTCTTTTATGATGACATTTAATAAACAAATGCCTAATCGCACTCTCCTACCTTCTCCAACCACTTGTCAGCACTCCTTATGGGCCGAACCCACATGGAACCATAAGATAAAAGAACCCATAGATTCAGTTTATATAGATTATGCTCCAGGGGCAGAGAACAGAGTGGATAAGTGTGGAAATATATCTGGATAAACAAATAAAATATATTGAACTACTTACTCTGCCAATTTATGCCCTATGTTATAGCAAAGTATAAATTATGGAATTTTAGAGCAATATATCTACAATATATCATTAATATTTGGATGTTGTTAGCATCAAAATAAATAATGGCAGAAATTGATTGCAATCTACTAAATAAAATAAGTATCAATTAGTATATATTGACATAGATCAACAAGAGAAAGAAAGCCAGCAGAAGGCCAACTGGTAAGCATAAAAGGAATGGCATTTGGAAAATCATTATCTTTCTAACAATTGATTCAAGCAGTAATCATCAGTGGACACTAAGTATGGTGAGTAAAAGTTTGATTAAGAACAGGATATTTACATAGTCAAAAAGTATCTCTTTTCAAATCACTTTTAAAACATAAAAGGAGAACAGTAATTTTAGAGTGGAGAAATCTGATGTAAACTACCCTAACCAAGTGATCAAAGTTAACAGGAAAAGTGACCTCACGGACCTTCTGATATAACGCACTGAGAAGGTCACAACATTTATGCAATAAATGCATAATTTGAACCTAATTATGAAGAAACCTCAGACAAATCCAAACTGAGGGATAATCTATGAAATAATTGACTTGTACTCTTCAAAGTTGTCAATGTCACAAAGAACAAAAAAAAGGCTGGGGAATTACTTTAGGTTAAAGTAGACTAAAATGACATGACAAAGAAATGCAATGCTGGTATTGATTAGATCCTGGACTTTGAAAAAAAATGTTCTAAAGGACCTTAACTGTATATCTGGTAAAATTTGAATGTGTACTATAGATTAGATAAATGCATTATATAAAATGTTGTTGCATTTTGTTAAATTTTCTGGTTTTGTTAATTATATTGAGGTTATATAAAAATATTATTCTTGTTCTTAGTAAATAAATATTGAAGTACTTAGGAGAAGAGGAACATAATGTCTGCAACTTACTTTCAAATGGATTTTAAACAAAATAATATATATTTCTTAATAATATATTATTTCTTAATAATATATATTATTAGTAGTATATATTCTTTTTTTTTTTTTTTTTTTGAGTTGGAGTATCACTCTGTCGCCCAGACTAGAGTGTAGTGGCCGCTCCCGGCCACCGCAGCCTCGACCTGCTGGGCTCCAGCGATCCTTCCGCCTCAGCCTTCCAGGTAGCTGGAATTACAGGCGTGCACTACCACACCCGGTTAATTTTTTTTATTTATTGTAGAGATGAGGTCTCGCCAAGTTGCCCAGGTGGGTCTCGAACCCGCGGGCTCAGGCAATCCACTCACCTCGGCCTCCCAAGGCGCGGGATTACAGGCTAAGCCACCGAGCCTGGCTAGTAGTATATATTATAAACATAGGGAGAGAAAATATGAAAATTCAAGCAGAGTACGAAGTTAACAATTGATGAATCTTGGTAGAAGACGAATGGAAATTTTTGGACTATTCATATAAATTTAAGTATGAAATTATTTCAAAACCAATAAACAAATAACTTAGCAGTATAAAACTCTACAAACCTAACTATGCATATCTTCGAAATTTTTACCATCATCCAAAATAAGGTTACTGGCATGAGGCAAATTTTTCCATTTGTAAGGCATATTGTATGTGGAATGAACTGTGAATGATCAAAAAAGCCAGTTGGAAAATCAGACATAAAGTAGCCTAGTTTAGCTAATAGGCCATTTCCTGTTATGGAAATGTTGTTTCTCAAATACATACTGGAACTTTGCATTAAATTGTCTTAAGTCTAGTTGCTGTTTAAATCTTTTCAGTAACCCTGTAGAGGTTTTCAATGTATTATCACAATGTCTACACTCTTCTATGGAAAATATTTCAGTAATCACTCTGATTTTTTTATCTTTCTCACTGTACTATGCTTTCATTCATTAAAATATTTTATGTATTTACTTAAACATATTTGATGTCACCTGTCTCTTCTTTTCACTTCTTAGAAATCTAACAGAAGGCTGGGCGTGGTGGCTCAAGCCTGTAACCCCAGCACTTTGGGAGGCTGAGGAGAAAGGATTGCTGAGACTAGGTGTTCGAGACCAGTCTGGGCAACGTGGTGAGACCTTGTCTCTACAATAAAAATTTTAAAAATTAGCCAGGCATGGTGGCTAACACCTGTAGTTCCAGCTACTTGGAAGGCTGAGGTGGAAGGATTGCCTGAGCCTAGCAGGTCGAGGCTGCGGTGGCCATGAGGGTGCCACTGCACTCCAGCCTAGGTAACAGAGTGAGACTCCAACTCAAAAAAAAAAAAGAAAAAAAGAAAGAAAAAAATCCAACAGAAAAAAAAAATACATATGAGAGGAATGAAACAGCCCAACTTGTTAGCACATTGGGCTCCCTAGGACTAATGGCATTAAGCCAGGGAAAGCCCATGGTTCCTGGCCCTGGTTCTTGGCTGAGGTGTCATGAGACTGACTTATTTGGGTTCTATACAAAGTCAGTCTACTTTTCCTGATACTTCCCCCTACCCCCTTGCTCCAGAATCCTTAGATTCCGTAGCAGCAGCCTTGAACAAACTTTGCCCCATTGACAGTTACCACACCCCTGTACTTTACGCTTTTTTTTTTAAGTGCCAAAATTTAAATCTAGAAACGTTTATATGAAAATCTAGATGCTTAACTTAAAAAAAAAACTAAAGGTCTGGCAACACTGACTCTGATTCTCCAATGAAAGCAATTACCTAGAGCTGAGCAACAGCAAAACACTTTAGATGTGCTCCCCAGTTGCTGTGGTCTCTGCTATTTCTTATCTTACCCCAGGCTGCTGCTGTTTATATCGCTTACTGGCTCCAGTCAGCATTTGAGTTTGGGCCCCAATTCTAGAATATGCAAACAAGTTTTTTGCATATGCATTACTTCTATCATCCACATTTAACTTCATATGAATATGTTCATGTGATAATAACAACAATTTCTGATAACTAGCAATTTTAGCCCTATCAACGTAATCAAGTTCTATGACAGTCGTTGTCTAGACTGAAGTTGAGTCATCAGCTATGAAAGGACCATCACAACTGAAATAATAAGGAATCGTACACAGCTTTGGGTAAAAGGCTATATTAGAAGTAAATTTAGGTGCAGTTTACTCTAGAAAGGTGGTTCCCAAAAGGTCTGGGGATTAGTTATAGGGAGGCTTTTAAAAATATTACAATTTCCTTGTTTCTGGGTCCCTCCCCCAGAGATTCTGCTACAACAGGACTGCAGATTGTGGATTTTTATAAAGCTCTAAATTCTCTACCTAGTGATCCTAAAAATAAAAAGTGAGAGTATGTCATAAAAAAAAAAATCTTTCTGCAGTGTTTTAACTTTCCTCTCTAATTCAAGGTTGAATGTAATCTCATTGTTTACCTTCAGATTTAGAAAAGGATTATGGTAGAAGGGCTGGGCAATTTAGCTTCCTCACCTACAGGTGAAAGCTAAGAGACAGTGGAGGACTTTCAAAGCCCACTAGCATACATATGCTGCTAAAAAGTAAATTAAATTAAATTAAAGTAGAACAGTTACAATTATGCATTATTTTCTCTCATTTTGTGTAATTTATTTATTCATAGCCATTGACGAATCATGAATAAAAATATATCTAGAATATAGAGAACATAACAGGTAGATATTTCCTCTTTTTTTGCATTTTTTAACTTTTTTTTCCTCTTTTAATTTTTATTTTAAAATTGTGGGGTACAATTCAGGGTTAGGTATACAAATATTCACCGTGTAAGTACCCTTATTGATGAGATGTGCCCCGTCCTTCTCCAGGCAGATATCGACTACTGTCAATCCCACCTCCCAACCCCCACCCCACCCTCCCTGCAGTTTCCCACCACTTTCAATTCTTTTCTTATAGTAATATGGTAGTTGTTCAAGGTCCACTTATGAGTGAACACATGTGATACTCAGCTCTTTGTTTCTGTGAGAGAGAACTCAGTATCATAAACTCTAATTCCATTCAGGTTGCTGCTAAGTTCATGATTTTGTTCTTCTTTGTGGCTGTGTAATATTCCATTGTGTATATGTACATTTTTTTTATCCAGTCCTCTTCTGATGGGCAGCATGGTTGGTTCCATGTTCTTGCTATTGTGAACAATGCTGCGATAAACATACATGCGCAGGTAGGTATCTTTTTCATAGAGTGACCTGAGTTCTTCCAGGTATATTCCCAGTAGAGGGATTGTGGGGTCATATGGAAGGTCGAGTTTTAGAACTTTTAGGAATTGCCACACTGATTTCCACAGAGGCTGTACTAGTTTACACTCCCACCAACAGTGTAGAAGTGTTCCCTTTTCACCACATCCTCTCCAGCATCTCTTATTTTTTGAGTTATTGATGATGGCCATTCTGACTGGAGTTAGCAGGTATCTCTGTGTAGTTTTAATTTGCATCTCCTTGATGACTAGTGAGGCTGAACATTTTTTCATGTATCTGTTGGCTGCTCATATGTCTTTTTTGAGAAGTGTCTATTCATTCTTTTGCCCACTTTGTAATGGGATTGTTTATTTGCTTTTCAGCACGTTTGAATTCCTTGTAGATCCTTGATGTTAGGCCTTTGTCATACACTGTTTTCCAGACAGGTTATACTAGTTTACTCTCCCATCAACGGTGTGGAAGCGTTCCCTTTTCCCCACATCCTCTCTAGCATCTGTTGTTTTAAGTTATTGATGATGGCGAGATGTATATACCTCAAATTGGCATCAGCTTGAAACCGGGATTCATATTGAGCTCCCTCTGGCAGAGCAAGAAACCAAGATCT
>CAUYQG010121419.1:0-20108 GCA_963574415.1 Tarsius wallacei | reverse complement strand
TGTTTAGACATAAGGTTTTTTAGAAGCACAAGTTTATTGTAAGTTCATTATGAGTTCACTATAAGTTCTAACACTTATCCAGGAGTTATGTAGGTGATTTATAACCCTGTTTTTACAGATGTAGGATGAAAATTAATCGTTAAGGTTTTTACTTAATTCAATAGTTAAAATTCTAAGTTAACGTTTATAGAGTAGGCTTTCACTAAATTCATAATATACTAATTGGATACTTTTATGATAAATTAACTAACCCAGAAAGCAACCTTTGGGGCTTGGGAAACATCACTAAAAGCTTCTTTTGAGTTTTCTTTAGAAATAAACACTGCAGGATAAGAGAAAAGTAACGAAGATACCTGGACAAGAGAGGCGATTACGAAGCTTTGAAGGTCATAGAAGCCCCAGAAAGAAAACTCCTGATACATGGAGAAATGTGCACCTGGAAACTTTCTTGAGACATTACAAGGACTGTAATTTGGGAATTTGAACTAGTACTATCATTTTTGGCTCTATGATAAAGATTCATTAATTAAAAGTAGATGGTGTTCTTGGCTTGTTTGTCGCTTCTAGACTGCTAGATGGTGGTAACTTCTAAAGCGTATGTACATGAAGGAATTTTCTTTGTCTTGCCCCTTTGCGAATGGTATAAAAGCTTTGTGTTAACTAACATTAAATTGGCATTCTGTCCAGAAGCAGGTGTCCATCTATATCATTTCGTCGTAAGTTCCTTCATTCGCCTATCGTCCCTCCTTCAGGAGACCCCAGACATGGCGAGGGCAGGACCCCCGCACTAGCCACTCCACTGGGCCCCACTTGGGTCACCCTTCCTGAGCTGGGGAGCCCGGGACAGCAGTCACATAGTGCTATTTCCTCAGTGTTCCTGTTTTTAATTTCACATTTGATCTCAATTGTGTCTTAGGTTAGAGTGAATAGTGAAAGATAAAAGAAAAAAAATTGTATGCCACAAATGCTGATGATTTTACCAGTGTGGACCTGAGAGGACTTCCAGGTCACAGCAGGACTAGCTTTTGGTGTTTAATTACTGTCTACTGAAGTAACAGAAGCTTCATCAGACCCATTGTTATTCAGGAGTCCAACTTTGAGACCACTCTTCTACTGTCAGCCTTGGCCTGCAAAGCATTTCTTAATGATGCTGGTTTCCTTCTCACAAGTGCATTTTTTTGAGCCATGCGTGGCCTACATTTTCTTCTCCATCCTCTGTGTCTTCTCCATGTTTGTTTTGTTCTCTCTCTCTCTCTCTCTCTCTCTCTCTCTCTTAGATGTATTTATTTATTATAGAGTTGTGGGGGTACAAGTGAAAACTTACTACAAAAGTAGGCCGGTAAAGTTTGGGCTTCTAGGTGGCCTTCACTCCCCCTGGTTGTGGACCAGGTACCCTTTGTGTGGTCATGTGCCACTCACCCTCCTTTTTCCTCCCTCTCTCCCCTAACAGTGCCCAGCGACTGCTGATTCCTCCTTTGTGCTAATGTGACTAGTGGTCTGTGCCCACTTATGAGTAAGAACAAGTGGTACTCAGTTCTTTGCTTCTGTGATAGTTCACTTAGTATGATGTTCTCCAGTTGCATCCAAGTTGCTGCAAAGGCCATGATTTTGTTCTTCATTATGGCAGTATAATACTCCACCATGTATGTACCACATTTTCTTTTTCCAGTCCGCTTTCAATGGGCAGCAGGTTTGGTTCCATGTTTTTGCTATTGTGAATAGTGCAGCAATAGACATGCAAGTGCAGGTATCATTTTGGTAGAGCAATTTATATTCCTCCAGGTATATTCCAGGAGAGGATTTCTGGAACATATGGAAGATCAATTTTTAGTTTTTTTAGGAATTTCCACAGTGCTTTCTATGGAGGTTGAACAAGCCTAAATTCCCACCAATAGTGTAGAAGTATTATTCCCTTTTCTTTGCACTTGTGCCAGTACCTGGGTTTTTTTTTCTTTTTTTTTTTGACTTATTAATGATAGCCATTCTTACCAGAGTTTGATGGTATCTCACTGTAGTTTTGACTTGCATTTCTCTGATGATTAGTGAGGCTATGCATTTTTTCATGTGTCTACTTGTGTGTCATCTTTTGAGAAGCGTCTGTTCCTGTCCTTTGCCCATTTTTTAATGTTCTTTTGTTGTTGTTGTTTGTTTGTTTTTTATTTGAGTTCCTTGTAGATCCTGAATGTTAGGCCTTTGTCAGATGCATAATTTCCAATTTTTTCCTCATTCTGTGGGTTGTCTCTTTACCCTTTTAATGGGTTCTTTTGCTGTGCAAAAACTTTTCAGTTTGATGAGGTCCCATCTGTCTATCTTAGCTTTTGTAGCACTCCCTTTGGGGACTTGGACATGGATTCTTTGCCCACTCCAATGTCCAGAAGGGTGTTTCCTACATTTTATTTTAGGATTCTTATAGTTTGAGGTTTTGCATTAAGGTTCTTGATCCATTTTGAGTTGATTTTTGTATGTGATGATAGGTAGGGGTCCAGTTTCATTCATTCATGTTGGCCAGTTTCCCCAGCACCATGTGCTAAATATGGTTTCCTTTCCCCAATGATTGTTATTGGTGACTTTGTCATAGCTGAGTTGGTTGAAAGACCATGTTTTTACTTCTGGAATCTCTGTATCATCCCAACTTGGTTACTGTAGCTTTGTAATAACGTTAAAAGTCTGAAAGTGTGATACCTCCCACCTTTTTTCTTTTGCAGAGAATTGTTTTAGCTATTCGTGCTCTTTTTTGTTTCCATATGAATTTTTGTATTGTTGTTTCCAGGTCTGTGAAAAAAGATGTTGATCATTTGATGAGTATTGCACTGAATCTGTAGATTGCCTTGATTAGGTTGGACAGTTTGACAATATTGATTCTTCCAATCCATGAGCATGGGATGTTTTTTCCATTTGTTTGTGTCATCCATGATTTCTTTGAGCAGCGTTTTGCAGTTCTCGTTGTAAAGGTCTTTCACTGGTTAGGTGGATGCCAAGGTACTTCGTTTTGTTGTTGTTATTTTGTGCCTATTGTGAATGGAATTGTGTTTTTTATTTGGTTCTCTACCTGCTTGTTGCTGGTGTATAGAAATTCTACTGTCTTTTGTATGTTGTTTTTGTACCCTGAGACTTTACCAAAGTCATTTTTCAGTGTAAGGAGGGTTTTCTAGGTATAGAATCATACTCGTCCACAAAGAGATAGCTTAATTTCCTCTTTCCCTATTTGGATAACCCTGATTTCCTTCTCTTGCCTGATTGCTCTGGACAGAACTTCCAGCACTATGTTGAACAGTAGGGACAAGAATGGGCATCCTTGTCTTGTTCATATTCTTAGGGGAAATGCTTCCAGCTTCTGCCCATTGAGCAAAATGTTGGCTGTGGGTTTATCACAGATGGCTCTTATTGTTTTGAGGAATGTTTCTTCTATGCCTAGGTGTTCAAGGGTTTTTATCAAGAAGGTATGTTGAATTTTGTTGAATACTTGTTCTGTGTCTAATGAGATAATCATGTGGTTACTGGTTTTATATCTGTTAATGTGCTGAATTACGTTTATGATCTTTTGAGTGATGAACCAATCCTGTATCCCAGTAATAAAGCCTACCTGGTCATGGTGGATGATACTTGAGATGTGTTGTTGGATTCAATTTGCTAGAATCTTCTGAGAATTTTTGTGTCTATGTTCATCAGGGAGATTTGCCTGTAATTCTATTTCCTTGTTGGTTCTTTAACAGGCTTGGGTATCAGTATGATGTTAGCTTCATAAAATGAGTTGGGGAAAATTCCATCATTCTTGATAGCCTGGAATACTTTCAATAAGATTGATATCAGCTATTCCTTGTGTGTCTTGTAGAATTCAGTGGGGAAGTCATCTGGCCTAGGACTTTTTTTAGTGGGGAGGTTTCTTATGACTGAGTCAATTTCCTGGATTGTTATTGGTCTGCTTAGAGTTTCAATTTCTTCTCGTTTCAACCTTGAGAGGCTGTGTGATACCAGAAAATTCTCCATTTTCTTAAGATTTTCTGGTGTATTTGCATACAGATGTTTATAGTAATCTCTGATCATCTTCTGAATTTCTTCAGGGTCAGTTCCGACTTCACCTTTTTTGTTTCTAATTGTGTTCATTTGGACTTTCTCTATTTTTTTAGTCAGTCAGGCCAGGGGTCTGTCAATCTTATTTATCCTTTCAAAGAATGAGCATTTTGTTCTGTCGATCTTTTCTATGATATTTTTGTCTTCTATATCCTGCAACTGTGACTTAATCTTAGTGATCTGGATTTTTCTACTGAAATTAGGATTTATATGATCTTGCCTTTCCAGCTCGCTTAGGTGTGACATTAGGCTGTTTAACTGTGACCTTTCTATTTTCTTGATGTGAATGTGAAATGCTATGAAGTTTCCTCTCACCAGTGCATTCTTTTGTTTTGTTTTGTTTTGTTTTTTTTGAGTCAGAGTCTCACTCTGTTACCTAGGCTGGAGTGCAGTGGCACACTATCATGGCCACTGCAGCCTCGACCTCCCAGACACAGGAAATCCTTCTGCCTTAGCTTTCCAGGTAGGAGTAACTACAGGCATGCACCACCACACCTGGCTGATTTGTTGATTTATTGTAGAGACAAGGTATTGCCAAGTTACCCAGGCTAGTCTCGAGCCTCTGGTCTCAGGCAATCCTCTCACCTCTGCCTCCCAAAGTGCTGGGATTACAGGCAAGAGCCACCATGCCCAACATCAACAGTGCATTCTTACTAGCTTTTGAGGAAGACAGCAGATTCAACTGTAGTGAAACCAAACCTGCTGCTTGTGCAGATCCTAAGGTGTTGTAAATATCAGTGGTGGAACAAGATTTCGTGCAGAGTTTATGATAAGCCCTGTGAGAGAATCACAGCACAGGCCCCCGAGGTTCTAGAGCAAGGCTATACCATCTGCAATGGACAGTATCTTGAGGAAGAGTTCCTTGTGTTACTGGGTCCTAGTAGAAACAGAGGGCTTGACTAGGAGGCACCAAAAGAACATGCTTCAGGAAGTGTCCATGATGGGTTGAATTATGTCAGAGTCACCAGTTTTTTAAAGTTAGATTGGGCCAGAAGCAGTCTACTATAAAGTGAAAATTCTACATGCAGGTTTGATCCAAAGTGTGTGTATGATATAAACAGAAGGAGGCAGAGTGAGTCTTCGAATCACTATACTATCCGAAGGCTTTCTATACAGATTTGAAATCTGAGGAAGGAGAAAAGGAAGGGAAGAGGATAAATAGGAAGAGCCTCATCCCATAGAGCAATTCTGAGAATATGTTGCCCAGGCTGATGGAAAGTCCATAAACAAAGATTGTCCAGTTGAAGTATGTCTTATGTCATGTGGTAATGACCTGGCTCTAGTACACACAGCACTCGATCATTGGCTTGGAGCAGCTTGGCAAAAGTTTGACCTTGATGTAAACACTTCACTGGATCCAGAATGTGTTGGTTACATACTGTCAGTTGGCCATGTTTCTCAGAGATCGTTTTTGTGAACAGAAATCTGAGGGACACACCTCAATTGCCACTATATCTGCTAAGTTGTGGAACCAGAATTTATCTTCTTTCTTTTTGTCTAAGTTACCCTACAACTTCCCTCTGTAGTATCTTAACATATTCTGTTCCCCTGCCTGAAAAACTCTTTCCTTCTTGCCTTTCACCCAACTGAATCTTCAGATGGCAGCTCAAATATCACGTCTCCAGGGAAACTTTCTCTGAACCTACAAAGTGATCAGAGTCTTTACTGCATGATTTCAAAACTGTCAATACTTTTTTATCCTTGACACTTATGAAAACTAATCACACATTAGTAAAATGAGTTTGTTTTTATTCTTGCTAGACTGTAAGCTATAGGAGGATCGTCTTTTCTGTCCTTTGTCCCCACCACCTGTCACAGTGCCTGGCATATACAATGCATTCGGTGTTTGTTGAATAAATAAATGACTCATGTGTCTTTATTAATTTTAGCACTTTTTAAAATAACTGGGGAACTCTTAAAAGCTTAGGCTTATAAATCTGTATATAAATTACCATTATCTTATATACAGACAAAAGTACAGAACATTCAAGGAATTGATGCCAGGAAATTATAGTTTATTAAATGTGATTTTTTTGGGCTCTTTTTCTTAAACATAGAGTTTTACAATAAGAAAAATATTGATCTTTAGAGAATTTGATCTTTTTGGTCTTCAAGATGTTATAAAGGGACATTTAAGTAAAATAAATTTTTCTGTAAAAATAATAATGCTATTATTATAATTTAATCACTTGTTACTATGTGCCATATATTGTAGAAAACCTTCTATATGCACTGTTTGACACAATAGGCTAGGTATTATTATTTTCAGTTTTCAGATGAGTATCTTTGCACTTAATAAGGTTACTTATTGACTCAGTCATAAGTAACCTCCCCACTAAAAAAAGTTCTGGGCCAGATGGCTTCCCAGCTGAATTCTACAAGACATACAAGGAATAGCTGATACCAATCTTATTGAAAGTATTCCAGGCTATCAAGAATGATGGAATTTTCCCCAACTCATTTTATGAAGCTAACATCATGCTGATACCCAGCCTGGTAAAGAACCAACAAGGAAATAGAATTATGGTCAAATCTCCCTGATGAACATAGACACAAAAATTCTCAAAAGATTCTAGCAAATTTGATCCAACAACACATCTCAAGTATCATCCACCATGACCAGGTAGGCTTCATTCCTGGGATACAGAGTTGGTTCATCACTCAAAAGATCATAAATGTAATTCAGCACATTAACAGATGTAAAACCAGTAACCACACGATTATCTCATTAGACACAGAACAAGCATTCAACAAAATTCAAACCTTCTTGATAAAAACCCTTGAACACCTAGGCATAGAAGGAACATTCCTCAAAACAATAAGAGCCATCTGTGATAAACCCACAGCCAGCATTTTGCTCAATGGGCAGAAGTTGGAAGCATTCCCCCTAAGAACATGAACAAGACAAGGATGCCCATTTGCTCAAGGTTTCAGACATAGTATATTACGGATTTAGGTTTAGATACATCATGTCCATCTGACCCCAATGACCATGGCTTTGTTCATAGTCTTACAACTTTTCACATTTTGAATTCCTTACCCAAATATTGCATTTTAAAATTTATCTCTGGGAGGTTATCTAAAGAAATATAACTTTGGAATCTTGCCTAACTTGAACCTTGACTTTGTTTCCCTGCAGCAAGTCAAAATCTTCCTTATGAACGCTAGACAAGACATTCACTAACCATCCCACCACCCTATCCCTCACCCATTTCTACACATTGAATGTCTCCATCTGGATATCTTGTTTAAAATGTCCAAGGTCAAACTCAGTCGTTGAATTCCCATATCATTTCTTTTTCTTGTTTATCTTTTTCCATGAATGACAGCTTCATATTCCCAGGCTCAGGTTTGAAATCTCAGAGCTATTCATATATTCCTCAGAAAAATACTGTGAGTTCCTTGAGGCTAAGAATCATATTCTATTATCTTCGTTCTTTGGTACCTTGTACAGCATCTGGCATGGAATTGTTGCTCAAGAAGTAATTGTAGAATGTGTCCTTTCTGGTTCCAGGAATCCACTGGTGATAAAACAGTGTTAAATGCAACAGAATCCTCCAGTGAGGACTAAATTCTATTAACTATTGTGTTTTTAAACTAAGTCAATGAATGTGTCAACAAATCCTTTAAAAATGTTATAAAAAGTTTTTGTGTCTGGATATATAAGGTCATTTTGTAAGAAGGGGTTAATGAACCTCTTCAAGAGTTTAAGAATCACCTAAGAATCACTGGTCTTTGGATCATCAGTGAATGGTCTCTTCAAGAGAAGTCTCAATGAGAAGTAGAGGCAGAATCAGATTTCAGAATGTTAAGTGAATCAGAAATAAGAAAGTGAGAACACAGAGAAGCTAGGCACTAAAGATTAAAAAAAATAAAGGTGCTACTAGGAAGGCTGAGGCGGAAGGATTGCTGGAACCCAGCGGATCGAGGCTGTGGTGACCAAGAAGCATGCCACTGCACTCCAGTCTGGGCGACGGAGTGAGACTCCAACTCAAAAAAGAAAGAAAGAAAGAAAGAAAGAAAGAAAGAAAGAAAGAAAGAAAGAAAGAAAGGTGGATACAAGTTGAAAGGAGATTATGTTTCAGGATGGGAGATACTTAAACTGGATGGGGAATATAAGAGGTATATCTACTGAATACTTACTATATTTTAATTCCTGAATCATGTACTTTACACAAATAAGATATTATTAATTACTGATTGAGTCAGATCTCAAAGATGATGGAGTTGGTGGGAGAGGGATAAGGAAACAATTGGAGGCGTTTCCTTGGGTAGCATAAGGTTCACCTCATTGTCTCAGACTTGAAAGGAGTGAAATATGGGTACAATGGTAAATTAAGGGGTGCAGAGACTATAGTTGGTTCTGGGTGATGGCCTCCATTTTTCTTAATAAAGTATAAGCCAAGGTCCTCTAACAAGAGTGAGGAAGTGAAGTTGGATACAAAACTTAATGAAAGTGAAGAAGATTTTGAAACATTACTGAGAGACTTTCTTACTCATTTAATAAATATTTATTAAACACCTATCATGTGGATACTAAGAATACATGGTCCTCATTCCTTAGAAGCATGCTACATTTAATAAATTACAAGTTCCTGAAAGGTGTGGAGCATGTTATAGCCTTTTGCATTTATCCCAATAGTGCATAGCCTGGTGCTTTGAGCACAGTAGGTAAACATTAGGATTTAAAATAAATTGAATTGAATCCACAAGAACTTTTTACTTTAAATAAAGCCCAAGTCTCTTGGGGCCACAGATTATTTTGGTGTAGACAACCAAACAGCAGAGGTCTGCCATTTGGAAATGCATCCTGCAACTCTTAGTAACTGAAAATGCATTGAGAATAGTGATTCTGAACCTTGGCACAGTGGATGTTTTGGACTAGATAATTCTTTGTTTGGGGAGCTGTCCTGTGCATTGTAGAATGTTTGGCAGTATCTTTGGCTTCTACTACTTGATGCCAGTATTCCCTTCCCAAACTCCACCCTGTTGTGACAAAAATATCTCCAGACATTGACAAATGTCCCCTGGAGTGCAAGATAACCCCGGATTAAGGACCTTTGATCTAGAGTTTTGATAATTAATTTATATAAAAAGAATCATGTGTAACAAACATCTAAATTCGGAAAATGTAATTATTAGGTAGTGATTACCGAGGCTTGGCTGCTCCTTCTTGATCCGCTGCCTGGGCTTGTGAATAATTCCCATTTTCCAGACGGGAGATTTAAGAGAAACTCAAGCAATGATTGCTCTCTCCCCTTTGTAACTTTAAATGGGAGGTTGCCCATATTTATCTCCGCTTTTTATTCCTTCTTTTAGAATTAGAAAAAGTGGGTTGTCCTCTTTACTGCTGGTACTTTCCAGTAATTTAATGTGTGTTCACACAAAATGCACAATGTAGTATGGTGAAATAAACGTTGTATTCAGAACAAAGGTCTTGGGTGTCAATCAGTTTAATTAAGACAATCTTGAGAAAATGACTTTATTATTTTGGTCTCTCATTGTTATGTGGATGTTTTGTATTCTGAAAATTTAATATAATTTGTGTCTGGCTTCTTTCATTTAGCATGATATTTTTAAGGTCTGTCAATGTTGTACCATGTATTAGTACACCTTTTCTTTTTAAGGCTGAATAATATTATATTGTATAAATACACCAAATTTGGTTTATCCACTCATTAGTTGGTAGATACTTGACTTATTTCTACTTTTTGGCTATTCTGAATAATAATGTTATGAACATTTGTATATTCATTTTTGTGTGGACATATGCTTTCATTTCTCCTAGATATATACATAGAAATGAAATTGCTGGATCATATGGTTTAACATTAGGGATCATCAAGCTATTTTCCAAAGTGACACAAAAGAGAAGATAGAAAAAAATTAGCCAAGAGGGAACCTGATTTTGTATGTGTTGAATATGGGGTGTTTGTAAGACATATAGATGGCTGTTTTCAGGAGGAGAAGGCTATTTTAGGCTTAGGGGAATAGCGTAAGTTTAAGAAATAGGTCTTGATGTCATCAACATGTAGAACAAAGAATGAGACAGCAAGAGCTCACCCAAGGAAAGTATTCAGAGAGAAAATGGTGAGGAAATAAGAATAAAACCACAAGGAAGATCTACTTATCCAAGGTCAATTCAGATAAGCATGCATGCTCTGTGTGGTGGAGGGAAGACAAAGGGGAGATGAATTAGAACTTGGTAGACAACTGATCAAGATTTTTTTTTCTGATAGCAAGAAGATTGGCTTCATGGAAGGATTTTACTGGACAGAGATGGACATACAGAGAGCAGAGAAGGGTATTCTGATGTAGGATCTTAAATATTAAAGGATGATAAAGAGCCTACTCAACAGAAAAGTGTGGGAAAGACTTCCAAACACAGAAAACAGCATTTATAAAGGCACAGTTGCTCAAAGTATCTGAAGAGTTCAGAATAATTAAAAAATTAACATTTATTTGGTTCTCTGTCTATGCCAGCTTTGTACCAGGAACTGCCCACATATTATCTCATTTAAACCTTGCAATAGCTGTCATTTTAGAGATGAAGAAACATTCAGATATGTTGACTAAGTAGCCAAGATTGCATAGCAAAAAAGTGATAGAGTCCAGATACGAACTCAGGTATTTTGATTCCAGAGCTTGCATCCTGATGTGATGAAATAACTCACCTAAATACTTCTAAGCATTAAAGATCAGTATTCAAGCTGAGTGTGGTGGCTCATGCCTGTAATCCCAGCACTTTGGGGGGCCAAGGCCAGAGGAAGGCTTGACTTCAGGGGTTCAAGACCACCATAGACAACATAGCAAGACCTCATCTCTACAAAAAAAAAAAAATTAGCTGGGCATGCTGGCAAATTTCTGTAGTCCCAGCTACTTGGGAGGCTGAAGGGAAAGGATCTTCTGAGCCCGGGAGGTCAAGACTGCTGAGCCATGATCCCGCCACTGCAGTCCTGCCTGAGTGACAGAGTGAGACCCTGACATTCTCTCTCTCTCTCTCTCTCTCTCTCTCTCTCTCTCTCTCTCTCTCACACACACACACACACACACACACAGGGATCAGTATTCAGCATCAATGGTGTGTTCCTGGTAGCTGATCACGTGGTCCTAATCCTGGTCCTACTTACTTGTCTAGTGGCTCACTTGTATGCTCTCCATTGTCTCTTCTTTCTTCTAGGACAGATTCTGAAACACCAAGGTATCTGGTAAGTGCTTAAAAATACAGATACCTGGGCTTTTCTCACTTATAATTTTCAATGTGAGGCCCAAAACATGACTATAAGTATCCTTTGGATGATTAGGACACATCCGGCCTTGCTGCTGGACTTGGACGATGTGTGTAGTAAAGGAACCACTATCGAGAGTCCTCAGATGTTCAAACTGGAAGACAGTATTTCCCAACTTTCCAAGTTCAGTTCCAAGTTCAGTTTAGAAAAATTCCCAAAGATGACTGTTCTAGCCATCCTGGACCTCATTTACCTTATTTTTTTCCAACCCCCATGCTAGGTTTTTTCATTCAAACCGACTGACTTACTTTTGACAACACCTCTATGAAATGTATCATGTTGTTCCAGTTTGGCATAAGAAGAAGTTGATATTCACTTGAGCCAGTTCATAGAAATTGTAAGAACTAAGATTTAAGCTCAGATATTCAAAATTCAACTCAGGAGCTCTTTCCACTATCCCAGGCAATTTCTCTTTGGGGACATATTTAATAGTGGGATCAACCCATTTACTATTTTCTATTAATACACTCTTCATTTTGACAGTGTGCAAAGGCATGTGCAAGGCTACCTATAATAAACTTTCAAGTTATACTGGTCACATTTGGTGATATGACTTATATGTTTTAGAAATAAACTTAAAGTGTGTGAATCCTTCTTTCTTTAAGATGCAAATCAGAGCCATCATGTGGTCTGAGGCCATAGTCAGTTGTAGGATCACTGACCTTGCTGGCAGAGGAAAATAAACCCCAACAGTTGGAGCTGCGAGCCATCTGTCTTTAGCGATTTCACATTTTGTCAAAGCTCATCAGCATAGTTGAAAAATAGCTGTGACCAAGTAATATTATTAAAATGCAAAATATGATTAAGTGGAACACTCTGACTATTTATTCAGAGATAAATTGCTATATATCCTTTGAAATTTTGGAGGAACACTGAGTTATGGAAGCTATTCACACTGCAAAGATAATAAAGAGTATTTGACAGATTGTTGGAAAAATGGATTTATGCAAAACTATTTTATAGGTATGGAATCTTAGTTTCTTACATTAAAACTGTAATTTAACTCAGAGACCATGTAACCCAACTCCTTTGTTTTATAGGTGAGAAAAATGAGACCAAGAGAGGTTAAATGGGCTGTCCAAGAACATAAAATACTGAAAGAAGATGGTCCTGAACTCTTCTTCCTGTAGTAAAAGAGAGTAGGCAAGTATTATTATTATTATTATTATTACTACTACTACTACTACTACTACTACAAATATCTACTAATATAAATCACTCCAATTTATTTGATGCTCATAATTTTGGGAGCTTTGCATATATTAACTTATTTAATCTACACAGCAAGTCTAGATGGTAAATAGTGCCATTTTACAGAGGAAAAACTGAGGCTCATGAAGGTTAGGAAGCTTGTAAGATGAATTCCATACGGATATACAGAATGGCATAAATAAATAAATAAATTGTGGAAGAAGCAAAGGCTCTTTTCTGGAGTAAAAGCCCTTCTAATAGAGGAAGGAATAATAAAATTAGAAAAATTACCATTTGGCTACCTTCACAGTATTATTTAAGTGAAGAGTTATAAATGAAGGAAACAACTAGAGGGGGAAACATTGCTGGGACTAAGATATTTATCTACCACCAAAAACATTGCCTCATGAAATACTATTACAAGTGAAAAAGCAACATGTTTACAGTGGAGAAACTTAGTAGCACCTTCTTAACTAATGATTAAAGTTAATATCTACATGAATAGGACACACATCATGTTCCTTTTGACATCATGCATGTTATGACACAACATCACTTTTTGGTTATTTCTGTCAAAAATGCAAACCCCAAATTAATCATAAGAAAATACCAGATGACCCCACATTGAAGAATATACTAAAAAACTGACTCGTTATCTTTAAAAATGTCAATGTGTGAAAGACAAACACTGAATGCAACATATGATTCTAGTTTTTCTTTTGAGAGATAGAGCAACATAGAAATAAGTGGAGAAATAGCAAGGCAACCTTAAGGTTAGATGACAGAATTAGATCAATCTTATTCTCCTAACTTTATAATCGTGCTATCGTTATGTAGAGAATAGCCTTATTTTAGAAACTACACACTAAAAAAAATCAATGGGCATCTTGTCTGTAACTTATTTTCAAATGATTCTGAAAAAAAATGAGTGCATGTGTATGATAAAATAAAAATGGAAATGTGTTTATATTTAAAGCCTCTGAGAGAAGATCAATAGGAATTATTTATGTTATTCTTATAAGTTTTTTTAAAATCTAAGTTATGTCAAAAAAATACAGAAAATGAAAAGAAATCTACAAGTCACAACCTTAGCTCTGTAACACTAAATCAGTCCAATCTGCCTGAGTTCAAAGGCCATTTTCTCTAGCCTCATGCATCAGGGCATGTGTGGATACTATGTGTTTCTTCATTTGACAGAGTGATTCTTATGTCATACATAAGTCTACTTATTATTGTGAGGCAGGGCATTCTGTTTGCTTAGATTTTATTTCTTATATAATTTTGCCAGCAATGACCTTTGTTAAACAGTGCATTTAAAAATTGGAGTCCTAAATCTATTAATTATGAGTGAGTTTCTGTTTCCTCATCAAAAAGAGTATGGTATAATAATACCCACACCCAGAATTGTTGTGAGAATTAAATGCAATAATGAAGGGAAGATTCATATATTTTGAAGGTCGTATGTTACTTTGATCTTTCAAGACAATATTAATTGTTGCTACAGATTGAGTATTTATGTTCCATACCCTCCCCCACCTCCCAAATTCATACAGAGAAACCTTAATACTCAATGTGATATGTGAAGGGAGGGCTTTCGGGAAGTAATTAGGGTTAGATTAGGTCTTGAGTGTGGTGCTTTCATGATGGGACCATGTCATTAAAAAAGAGAAATATACATGGTATTCCTCCCTCGGCAATGTGGGATACAGCAAGAAGGTGGTGGCTGTCTACAAGCCAGGAAGTAGGCCCTCACCACATACTGGATCTTCAGACGCCTCTAAAGTTGTTAGAAATAAATGTTTGTTAAAATCACCCAGTCTATGGCATCACTATTAAAGCAGCCCAAACTGATTAAGACAATTGTGTTTTTCTCTTCCCCTTGGTATCTACCATGATGTGTAGGTGAGGCACAGAGAAAATCTAGAGAATTTGAATGATGATGAAAGCTTTTTCAAAGATTGGATTAAACTAGACTAACCAATCATTTTCTTTCATTTTCTAGTTCTACATGGAATGTGTAGGTAACCTTTATGTATTCTGTTGCAAGTGTTTCCGACGGAGACGGAACTCTCTGATTCACATGGCAGCAACAAGGAACTACCTGGTAGAAGAGGGTGCCTCTTTTCTGGCATCTCTTTATGCTGAAGTTGCACATTTGCAAGAAGGATAAAGAGGACAAGAACGTATTTCCGACTGCATTTTTGGAAAAAGTGCTGCCATGAACAATTTTAAGTGGTAATGAGAAAAAATATGGATTTGAAAATTTGAGATGGTTAAAAAATCATTATACAATGTAAATTCTTCTGTGAGATAAACTTATACATAAACTGTATATTGTTGGGGCATGCCTTTGAAGGCCATTTACACCAACTTACACACTTTATAGCTAAGGAAAGTAGGCCCAGAGAGGGGAAGTGATGTGACAAAAAGTGCAAAATTATTTTTAAAAATAGAACGAAGAGTTGTTCTCCTGACATTTAGACAATAGAATAACCATAGAAAGTTGATTTTTTTTTACCATGTTAAACCTTAGATAGTTTTTCCAAGTCTTTGAAAATGAAGGGTGAAATTTATTTTTTATTATCTCTAGTGTGGTGTCCTAAATATATAGAACAACCTTCCATATAAAACATAAACAAACAGACAAATTCCCCCAAAACTAATTAATATTATACAAAATAAAACTTTTGAAGGCATCATTAAAGTGGCAAGAAAATAAGAAATCTTAAGAGGCTTAAAAAATAAAATAAAACCAGGAATCCAGGATGTTAAGTAACATGATTTTAAGGCAAAAATTAAAGGAAATTATAAAGGAAGATATATTATTTTTTAATGCTGATCACTAAATATTCTCAACTCTCTGACTTCTTGGCACATAGTAAGATTGAACTTCCTGGATTTCCATGTGACCAATCCTGGTCAATAACTTGTTAGAGGAACTAGCTTGTCTCTTTGCGCTAAGCATTTAATTGTCAGTGAGATCCTCCAGTGCCCTTTTTCTCACTACTAGGATGATTTGCAATATTCCACATAGTATCTTCCTTGTCAACCTGGGTCCTAAAGAAAAAATGACAAGGAAGAGAGAAGGAGACAATTCTTGTAGGACTTGCAGTAGAAGTGAAGAGAAAGAAAAAAATCAGAAATCAAAAACCAAAACCATAAAACTTTGATTTGTAAATCACTAAGATTTCACATTGTTATTCCAGCATATACTACCCTAATACAGAAATAATAATAATAATGTTGTGGCAATAAGAATAATATTAGCAAGTATTAATGCACTGAGCACTTTTGTAGGTGCTTTACATATGTTAATTAATGTAACAACATTTATAAAGCAATTGATATTATTATGCCAGCTTGTTTATAGAAAAAACTGAAGAACAAAAGGGTTTAGCAATTAGTCTTAGGTCATAAAACTATTAAGTTACAGAACTGGCATTCCTACTGTAAGAAGGAAACATCCCTATTGGAAGGTTTAATATGTAATGGTATGACACAAGTATATTAATACATCTAAGAATATATTAATATCTAAATAAAAAGTTACAAAAGAACTGCTAGGAAAGTCATAAAAATAAAATAGGACTAAAATGCTGAGCAAAACCAATATACGGTTTGGGAAGAGATGGAGATTGAATGTTTAGTTGTTGTAAGGTTCTACCACTGTTCAAATTTTAAGCTTTGTAATTTCACAAACCATTTCTAGAGCAGCCACTACAAAGTTAGCTATAAAGTGTATAATTTCCAACCTGCGAAGGTTAAAAAATAAATACTAGAGAAAATACTCAACCAATTTAAAGAGAGGAAAGTATGGGGAGGGTGAAGAAATCAACACAAAAAGTAGATGGTAGAAATTAAAATTCATAATTTCAGTTGATTTAAGTGGAATTACTTTCCATTGACAACACAGAAAAATTTTAACTAGTCACTTGATATTCAAATTAAAAATAGAAGAAATAAGAAATGCATATTATATCTGCTCATGTTAAAATGTTCAACAAATTATTAGCAAAAATAAAGCAACACTGTAAAAACATGTAATACATCACAAATGGTTAGACTTTTCCAGACTGCAAAATAAATATAATATTAAAAAATCAATTGGCATTAATTTGTTATATTAGCATATAATTCAAATACAGAAATGCATAACCTTCTCAATGGGTAGAAAAACATTCACTGACGTTCAATATCCATGCATGATAAAACTAGATAAATTAGAGTCAGAAAGGATATTTAATACATAAATATAAAAATACATAAAAGATGCGATTCCTGAATGTTTATGTCCCCCAGAAATTAACATGTTGTAAACATAATCACCAATACAATGGAATTAGGAGGTAGGTGATTTTTAGAGGTGATTTGGTCATGAGGGTGAGGCCCTCATAAATGGGATTAGTGCCCTTATAAAAGAGGCCTCTGAAAGCTGACTTGTCCCTTTCATCATGCAAAGTCATAGCTAGAAGACGCATCTATAAGCCAGAAAGTGGTTTCTCATAAGACACTAAATCTGCTGATGCCTCGATCTTGGACTCATCAGACTCTAGAATTGTGAGAAATAAATTTCTGTTGTTTAAAAGCTGTTCAATTTATAGTATTTTTAAAATAACAATTCAAATGGACTAAGAGACAAGACAAGATATTCAGCATAACTTCTCTTCAAAAATTTTCTGTACATTAAGGACAAGAAAAACACAAAAGTTAGAAATATAGAAAAGATAGACATAATGTTGCTTTGTTACTCACATACCTACTGTTTCCATACAAAATGCCAAACAAAATGTACCCATAAAATACAAAACTTGAACAGGGAATTTTGCAGTTTTGTTTAATACAATTCAATTGCCTTACCAATAAGAGATGGAAAATTTAATATTAGAAATATTATGAACAATAACAGCAAAAATATGATCTATTTATTTATCCATTCACACACACATATATAAAAAGAAATATAAGAAAGACCTTCAAGACTTAAAGAAAAAACATAAGACAATTCTAAAAATATTAAAGATCTAAACCCATGTGAAGATAAACTATATTCATAAAAAAGACTCCAATAATTTAAAGCAAACTAGTTTTTTCAAACTTACCCACTTCTGCCAAAACTTTCCTAGGCTTTTGTACAGTTTGACAAATTGATCTAAAATTCTAAATTGAATCTAAAATTTTTATGAAGGAGGAAAAGGTAAGAACAGTCAAAACCAAAACGCCTTGGGGGAGAGGAGAGGAGAAAGTAGGGAACATGAATGACTGAATGTCAAGATCCTTATATAAAATACTAGTAATTAGAAGTGTATTTTTTTTTGGCTAAGGAATAGATAAATAAAACAACGAAATTAGAACAGAAGTAGAAGAAACAGACTCACAAATATATGGAAACCTGATATATAATAAAATGTGCAGTGAAAATCATTGGGCCAAGGAAAGGTAACTCAATTAATGATAGTAGAAAAAATGATTATCCACAAGAAAAAAATTATATTGGATTTCTATCTCTCTGTATACAAAAACAATTCCAGTTAGATTGGAGACTCAAATGTGACAATGAACAACCAAATTTTAGAAGATGATATGGAAAAATATCTGTATGATCTTAAGGAAGGATAAATTTTTATAACCATAAAAACATTTTATTTTACATTTAGCTATGTTACAAAATATACCATTTTCTATTTGCTAGAATGACAAAAATTTAAAAGTCTGCAGATATCAAGTTTTGAAAAGAATGTAGAAAAAAACAACACACATGACTGCTGGTGAATATTTACATTTTACAATCTATTTGGAAAACAATTTAAAATTCTCTTTTAATTTGAAAATGTGCCTACCTTACAATCCAACAATTCTTCTCCTAGATTCATACGTTAGACATTTTTATACATGTGCATGAAGAATCAAGTAGGAATATGTTCATAATTTGTAATAGCCAAAAAGTATAAGCATAAATAAAGCAGCAAAAATAAATACCACCAAAGAGGAAACAACTCAAATGTCCATTGCCAAGAGGTTAGATTAAATAAATTGTGATTTACTAATGCAATGGATTAATACATAGCAGTACAAATGAATCAACTAACTGTGTACATAGCATGAATGAATAGCAGAATTCATACAATATTATCACATTTATATATAATATTAAAAATAGATTGTTTGGAAATACACAGATTTGAAAATTACCAAACAAAAGAAAAGGAATAATAAATACAAAATTCAGCATAGTGATCACTGTTACGGAATAGGGTAGGAAACAGAATTCTCAGAGTATTGGTAATGTACTTTTTCCTTAGGCTGGATGACGGTTGTGTAGTTGTTTATTTTATTTACTTTTCACAATTACACATTTGTTATAAGTACTCAGATTGGAGCAGTTGTGTTCATTCATATGTTCTATTCAAGTGGTAATTTTCAGCAAAACCTGAATACAGTTTTGTTTGGTTATAAAGTCATGCTAAGAATATTTCTCATTTATTCAAGAATTTAGATTTAAGAATGATTGTCTTAGCTTCGGTATCTTTTCTTTTAGTCAAAGTTATCTGTCTTTGACAACTTAAAAGTAACAAAATTTCATTCCATGTGGATTGAAAGCAACTTAGTAGAATAACATTGGAAATGGCATCTAGAATTGGAGGGGCTTCCAGTGTATCCTTTGTGGTTAAATTTCTCCTCGCTTACATTGGCTCATTCACACTCAGCACTTATCACAGAAGCTCGTGTGCCTGCAGCATTAACGCCAACCCTCCTTTACCATGCCCACCAACTAGTTGTTGACTGCTAAAATCCACCAGATAAATGAATTAGTTTTTGGCATTGCTTCTCCACTTAATAGCTAATTGCCGGAGTCCAGCTCCAGGAGAGAGTCAGGGCTTATGACGGGGGAATCGGGAAGCGGTGAAAAAGAAAAGACGAAAATGACAGGAATCCTCTTCCTGGGGAGAGCTCAAGACTCTGCCAATTTTTACTGAATTTTCACATGCTTATATAGTTTTTCTACCCAGCCCTGCACCCACAAGTGTATCTTATGTTGCTAACCAAATGCCCATGTACATCCTCTTTTCATTCACAATAAAGTTGACCTTTAACAATTACTATCCAGTTTCCTTCCTGCCGACTCCGTGCCATTCATGTTTTGTAATCAATGGGCAAGTACTAGACAGCAGTTACTATCTCAACTGCAGATGATGTTTTTCTTGAATTAAACATTTGTGAACATCCTGTTTTTCTTCCTAACTTTCTTATAACTATTTACTATTATAGCTATTTACTATTATAGGCCTATAATATCCTTACCCTATAAAGCTAAGCCTTGACTCTGTCTTATTTAATTTACTTACTACTATATTTATTTCTACTAACCTTATTTCTATCCTTATATCCCTATATTTTCTTAACTATCACTAATACTATTATATCTCTTATCTTACTATTTTATCTTATCTTACTATTTTATTATTAATATTCTAACTTCTATCTTTATCAAACTACTTATTTAACCCTATAATATCTTAACCTACTTGTTGTCTCAATCGGTTGTTTTCCACCAGCTCT
>CAUYQG010121415.1:0-20435 GCA_963574415.1 Tarsius wallacei | reverse complement strand
GGGCTCGGTGGCTCAGCCTGTAATCCCGCGCCTTTGGGAGGCTGAGGTGAGTGGATTGCCTGAGCCCGCGGGTTCGAGACCCACCTGGGCAAGCGAGACCTCATCTCTACAATAAATCAAAAATTAGCCGGGCGTGGTAGCACGCGCCTATAGTTGCAGCTACTTGGAAGGCTGAGGCGGAAGGATCGCCGGAGCCCAGCAGGTCGAGGCTGCGGTGGCTGGGAGCGGCCACTGCACTCCAGTCTGGGCAACAGAGGGAGACTCCAACTCAAAAAAAAAAAAAAAAATATATATATATATATATATATATATATATATACACACACACACATGGGTGCTTGTTCCATGCCTTGATGTAAAATCTTTTTCTTTCTATAGGTCACAGTCAAAAAATCCTGAAAGCCGCTGCTCTAGCTTGAGAAGGTTAAACAAGTTGTGATCCAGGCCGGGGAGATGTGCATGGGTGAAGAACAGTATACCAACTAGCTCAGGGCTTCTTGAACTTCAATGTCAACTGAATCTGCTGGGGATCTTGTGGAAATGTCGATTCGATACAGCATGCTGGGAGAGGGATGCTGAGTTTCAGCATTTCTATCAAGCCTCCCAGGAATCACACTTTGAGTAACAAGGCCGTAGACTCAGAGACTTAATACTATGGCACATAAGAATCACATAAGCCCAGGCATGGTGGCTCACACCTGTGATCCCAACACTTTGGGAGGCTGAGGCAGGAGGATCACTTGAGCCCCGGAGTTAGAGACCAGCCTAGGTAAAATGGCAAGATCTCATCTCTACCAAAAAAAAATTAGCCAGGCATGGTGGTGTGCACCTGTATTCCCAGCTATCTGGAGACTGAGACAGGATTGCTTAAGCCCAGGAGAGAGAGAGAGAGAGAGAATCACATGGAAAAATACTGATGCCCAGGCCCCACCCTAGAACAATTAAGTTGGAATCACTGGGTTGGGGCTTAACGTCTCAATTTTTAAAAGCTCCCCAGGTGATTCTAATGTGCCACCAGAAACAGGCAGTGCTTGGCTAGAATGTATACTCTGGCAGGGAGGGGCAGGAGCCAGAGATTTTGGTCTCTATTCCTGAGTGTACCCTCAGTGCCTAAAAGGATGCCTGGGCTGAGGCCAGAGGAAGTGACAGGTGGTGTCAGGATTGATATCTAAGCCAACAATCTGCTTTGACAAAGGGCAAAAGATTTCTGAGTCAGGAAGAGACCATTTGCCTCCTAGTGGAGAGGTGAAGAGACGGGTTTCTGGAGGAATTCTTAGTTGGGGTGGGCATGGGGAGGGAGAAAGAAGGGTGTCTGCTAAGCCAGGCCATGTCCGAGGACAAGAACAGGCTGTGCCTTCACCCTATCGCCCAAGTCAGAGATCTCTGGAGTTGCTAAGGAGGCTGTGCTCACATGCCCCCAAGCAACGCAGTTTTCGAAGCCTTACTAGGACATTGGGAGGAGGTGCTGCCAGCTGCTGCTCCCACACGCCCTCCGCCTCTGCCCAGCCAGAGTAAGAGCCAAATGAGCCAAGAGATTACAAACCCTGAGGTCACCATAGGCTTTTCTGAAAGGGAGCATCATGGAGTCCTGAGTTCTGACGCCCCCTGGTGGACACTTAGAGTCGGGGTTGGTAACCAACAAATGGACCAGTGAGTTCAGATGTCTTGTGTCCAGGCAGTGTCAGGCACAGTCATACCACACGTGACCCAACACACACAACTAAGAAACTTCTAATGGAGGAGTCAGGACTAATCATATGAAAGACTGGCCCCTCTTATTCTTCAACTCCCTGAAATCTGGCTTCTGCTGGAACCCGCTGTACTAAGTGCAGAAAAAGTAGCTGGCAGGGCTTACCTGTCTTTTCTTTTTCTTTTCTCTCTCTTCTTTTATTCCTTTCAGGGTCCCACTCTGTCGACCAGGCTGGAGTGAAGTGGTATGATCGGAGCTCACTGCAGCCTCGAACTTCTGGGCTCAAGCAATTCTCTAGTCTCAGCCTCCTGAGTAGCTGAGACTACAGTTGTACACCATCGTGCCCAACTAATTTTTTGATTTTTTTGTAGAGATGAGGTCTTGCTATGTTGCCCAGACTGGTTTTGAACTCCTGGCTCAAGCAATCCTCCTGTCTTGTCCTTCTATGTAGCTGGGATTATAGGCATAAGCCACCATGGCTGGCCTGAGAAACAACACGTTCATTCTCCTGCATCCTCTCCTGTCTCGCTTCTGCTCAGTTACCTCTTCATTCCACTTAGAAAGAACCCATGTCCAAGTCATAGTGTCACTATGTTCATTTTCTTTCTCTCTTAGAAACAAGGTCTCCCTCTGTCATCCTGGCTGGGGTACAGTGGCGTGATCATAGCTCACTGCAACCTCAAATTCCTGGGCTCAAGGGGTCCTCCAACCTGAACCTCCCAAGTACTTGAGACTATAGGCAGCTATTTATGTATTTATTTTTAGAGACAGGGTCTCACTATGTTGCCCAGGCTGGTTTTGAGCTCCTGCCCTCAAGACATCCTCCTGCCTTGGCTTCCCGAAGCACTGGGATTATAGGCATGAGCCACTGCACCCAGCCTGACATTCATTTTTCTAATGTTAATCAAGTATATTTGAAATGTCAAACACCTAACATGAATTTACTTTTATGCGAGGTGGATGAAGGCCTTTCATTAGCCAGCCTCTGTTTCTAAGACATGATACTCTCACTGGGAGGCTGGAAGGATAAGACAAGATAATACTATGATATTTATACCCTTGAATGGTGCTATTACTGTAAACATTCTCTAGATGACCTTGCTGACTTCAGCCTCTGTGCTTCCTTGTTAATTCCCTGTTAATCTTCCTAAAACATCAATTTAATCATGTCCCTCCATGATTTTTTTTTTTTTTTTTTTGGTGAGTAGGAGTGTTACTCTGTTACCCAAGCTGGATTGCAGTGGCATGCTCACAGCAACCACAGCTTTGACCAGCTGGGCTAAGGCCATCCTTCTGCCTCAGCCTTCCAAGTAGCTGGAACTACAGGCATGTGCCACCTCGCCCAGCTACTTTTTTGATTTATTGTAGGCACAAGGTCTCACCAAGTTGCCCAGGCTGGTCTCGAACTCCTGGACTCAGGCAATCCTCTCGCCTCCACCTCCTAAAGTGCTGGTATTACCGGTTTGAGCCCCTGTACCTGGCCCATTACTCAAGAACTTATCATTGTTCTCTAGTTACCTCTAGGTGTTCTGCAGATCACAGCAGTTCCATAGGGGTTGATTCGTCATGGTAACAGAGGGGGAAATTGGATCTGATGGGCCAACAAGCCAAAACTAGCAGTCAAGGTAGGTCTGTGGGTTAGAATGCAAGGAAATTCCATTTCCAGAAGGCAAGAGAGGCCAGGTGAGGTGCTTACACCTGTAATCCCCAAATTTTGGGAGGCCCAGGTGGAAGAATTACTTGAGCCCAGGAGTTCGAGACAAGCCTGGGCAACATAGTAAGACCTAGTAGTAATCCCAATTACTCAGATCACCTGAGCCCAGAAGGTCACGGCTGTAGTGAGCCATGATCATGCCATCACACTCCAGCCTGGGTGACAGAGTGAGACCCCAACTCAACAACAACCACAACAACAAAAACAACAGGAGACAAGCCATCAGTATGTCAGAAATCAAGGAAGCAGGTGGAACACCAGATACAAGTCACCATCAACAAGGATACTAACCTATAACATCTGCAACAGCGGGCTTGTCCTTAGGAAAAAGACAATAAAAATAAAAATTAATTAGAAAAACAAATCCTTTTAGCTTGAAATTACCATTAAGCAAACATCATTCTGAATATCTCTCTGTCCATAACACAGTGGAGAAATGGCTGGATAGACAGGGTATAAGACAACGAAGGCAAATTGGATGGAAATATATAGTTTTATAAAGGTGGCTTTAGGAAGAGAGAGATTCCAATGGCACTAAGTCTCATTTTCTACCCCTTTACAGAAGTTGAGAACTTGACCTTTGGCCCCTAGATTTGAGGAATGCAGGGACTGGTTCCCGCTCACAACTGCAGAAGCAGAACTGCAGAGCAAGGGGAAGCCCCATGGAAGGCCATGAGGGCCGGGAGCAGAACCCGGCCAAGGGAACTGGACCTGAGTTGTGGTGAAGTTGCCCTGTTCTGGAGTCTCAGAAGCAGGAGGGAGGACAGATCCAGTGCCTGTCGCGGTGCCACAACAGAGGTCTCCAACAGAGAGAATCTCTGAAGACTGCACCGCACCCAGGGAGAACAAACACAGCCACGTTACAATGGCACCAGTTGAGCAAGACTTTTTTTTTTTTTTTGACTTGGAGTCTCACTCTTGTCACCCAGGCTGGAGGGCAGTGGCAGGCTCACCGCCACCCCAGCATCGACCTGCTGGGTTCAGGTGATCCTTCCTCCTCAGTCTTCCAAGTAGCCGGAACTACAAGTGTGCGCTACCACACCTGGCTAATTTTTTGATTTATTGTAGAGATGAGGTCTCACCAAGTTGCCCAGGCTAGTTTTGAACCCGCGGTCTCAGGCAATCCACTCGCCTCAGCCTACCAGAGTGCTGGGATTACAGGCTGAGCCACCGCACCGGCCAAGCAGGACTTTCATGTCTCTTTCTTCTCTTGTTCTGCATCTCTGACGGAGCTAGAGGCAGCAAAGTGACCAATGGAGTAAGAGAAAGGTGGGAAAATAAAGGTAACTTAAAAAAAAAAAAAGGATTTTGACTGGGCACAGTGACTCACACCTGTAATCCCCAGCACTTTGGGTGACGGAGGCAAGAGGATTGCCTGAGCCTAGGGCTTTGAGGCCAACCTGGGCAACTTGACAAAACCTTGTCTCTACAATAAATAAAAAATTAACTGGGTGTGGTGGCGCATGCCTATAGTTCCAGCTACTTGAAAGGCTCAGGTGGAAGGATCGCCTGAGCCCAGCTGGTCGAGGCTACAGTGATTGTGAATGTGCCACTGCACTCCAGCCTGGGTGACAGAGTGATACTCCAAAAAAAAAAAAAAAAAAAAATTAGCCTATAGTCCCAGTCACTCAGGGAGCTGAGGCAAAAGGATCACCTGAGCTCAGGAGGTTGAGGCCACGCAGTGAACCATGATCATACATACCACTGCACTCTCACCTGGGCGACAGAGTGAGACCCTGACCATAAACAAACAAATAAATAAATAAAGCAAAACTCAAAAATCCTGTTCCAGGCCTCTGTTTCCTAGTTTCCCAGCCCCTCATGCAATTGGTAAAAGCTTAAAAAAAAAAAAAATCAGGCAACCCCTTCAGGTCTCCTCCCACTCTGGGAGCTTTTCTGTCCTCTCAATAAATCCTGCTTTCTAAAAAAAAATTAAGAAGATCAATGACACCTTGGGAACAAGTGCACTGGACTTTACTTTTTTTTGAGTTGGAGTCTCACTCCGTCACCCAGACTGGAGTGCAGTGGCACGCTCCCAGCCACCGCAGCCTCAACCTGCTGGGCTCCAGCGATCCCCCTGCCTCAGCCTTCCACGTAGCTGGAACTATAGGCGCGTGCTACCATGCCTGGCTCATTTTTGATTTATTGTAGAGAGGAGGTCTAGCCAAGTTGCCCAGGTGGGTCTTGACCCTGTGGACTCAGGCAATCCACTCACCTCGGCCTCCAAAAGCGCTGGGATTACAGGCTGAGCCACTGAGCCCGGCTGAACTTAAAACCTACAAAATAAGACCACAGTTTTTGTTGGTAACTGTGAGTCCCTAGAAAAACCATAGGATCTGTCAAAGATACACCAAGGACAAGGAGAGAAATTTGTCATTGGAAAGAAAGGACACTGGAGTGAAAAAAATACTGCTGCTTTCTGCCTGCACACTGAGTCCGTCTCATATAACAAGCAGCTATGTATAACTGTAAATATATGGTGTTTGTTTTCAATGTTCTACCATGCAAATGGATATTTATTTATTTATTTATTTTTGAGTTGGAGTTTCGCTCTGTTGCCAGGCTGGAGTGCAATGGCATGCTCACGGCCACCGCAGCCTCGACATGCTGGGCTCAGGTGATCCTTCTGCCTCAGTCTTCTAAGTACCTGGAACCACAGGTATACGTCACCATGCCTGACTAATGGTTTTAATTTACTGTAGAGATGAGGTCTCGCCATGTTGCCCAGGCTGGTCTTGAACCCCTGGGCTCAGGCAGTCCTCTAGCCTCTGCCTCCCAAAGTGCTGGGATTATAAATGTGAGCCACCACACCTGGCTTGCAAATGGATTTTTAACTGGGCATGTTTTTGAGATATTGACTTGCTGAAACAGATCTTGTTCATTTTAACATCCAGATCTATATCATTACATAAATATACAATGTTCTCAATCCTCTACGCATGGATACTTTGTTTCCAATTTTTTGCTATTACAAACAGTGATATGATGAACATGTTGTATTCACGTGTCCCCTCGTGTGAACATGGAGGAATCTCTCTTGGGGGTACATAAGCAGAAATGACATTGCTGGGCCTTGGGCATGATGTGCATTTTCACATATCCTGTGCAATGCTAAGCTCTTTTTTCCAAGGTGAGTATATCGGTTTTCATTCTCACCTTCTGCCTGAGTCTCACATTCTTTGAGGCCATCTGAAAGAGGTATGCTTTTTCTTTCAGAGCTATAGACTGTTGTGGTTCCTGCTTTTTTTCTTGTTGTTGTTTGAGTCAGAGTCTTCCTCTGTCGCCAAGGCTGACTGGAGTACAGTGGCACAATCACGGCTCCCTGCAACCTCAATCTCCTGGGCTCAGGAGATCCTCCTACCTCAGCCTCTGGAGTTGCTGGGACTACAGATGAGTGCCACCACACCCAGCTAATTTTTTATTTATTTTTTGTAGAGAAGAGGTTTCGCTAAGTTGCCTAGGCGGTCTCAAACACCTGGGCTCCAGCAATCCTCTTGCCTCAGCCTCCCAAAGTGCTGGGATTTACAGGCACGAACCACTCACTGCACCAAGCAAGGTTTCTGCTTTGTATACTTTTTTTCTGCAGCCTGGGGCCATTGAATTGACGTTGAAAATATAATGCCATCCTTGGGCCCGGTTCTCACTGGCAAAGGGCTCTTACCAGAGTTGGTGCCACCTGGTGAGAGATGGGCTGGTGGCAATCCATCACATGGAGTGATACCGTCAGGCCTCTAAACCTTCTGTGTGCAGTGACAGGCATCATCTCTGACATTTAGTTTCATCGTTCCCTGTTCCTATGTCTAACTATCTTCCTGGAAGAGGGGAATGTCGCTCTCCTCCGCTGTGTGCTCTCAGCATTTTGACTCATTTTGCCTTTTGTGGAATGAGGACAGAACTTCCTTGCTACATTGCACTGATCTCCAGAATTTTGTTTCTTTCTATGACGACCATTCTGGGAAGATTTCAACATCAAGCCATACCTGCTTGTTTGGTCTCTTCTGGTTAACCAGTTTTGCTGGTCACTACCCACCTCCTCTTCCTGGTTTTGGGGGTTGGGACAGAAACTAGCTTTTCACTTCTCCATCTTAACCTAGAAGGATGCTGCATGTTAATGATGTGCATGTAAAATGCTTCATCCACACATGGGAGCACTTGTAGCACATAACAAAGGGAGTATTTGTGTCACATAGGAAAACTATTCTGCATCAAGACATTCTAGAACCCAATAGAAAAATACAGAAAAGAAAATCATGATAATAAAGTTCTACATCTTGATTTGAAAGATGGTTACTCTTACATTTTTCAAAACTCCCCAAATTGTATATTTCAGATCTGTTCATTTTATTGTATGTAAAATATAGTTCAATTTTAAAATTATGCAGTGAGGTAAAAGCTAGCAGACACAGTAGTCATCAAAGACCCGGACTGACAATGTGGAAAAGAACTCTTGCCAACCCAGGGAGAATAAACAAAATAAACTTCTGCTGTGTTTGGCAAGGTGAACCTGTGGGAGGAATAAGAATGTGTTCATACAGTATTGATGGGAGTATAAGTTGGTCCAACATCTTTAGAGGTCACCCTAAAAATTACCTAACAAAAATGTAAGTGCATAAGACATTTGATCTGGAACTTTTATTTCTAGGTCAGATAAATCCTACAGATAAATCCTCTACTAGTGGATGAAAATAGGTGATTGATTGATTGACTGATAGATAAACAGACAGTCGATTTGCTGATAGACAGCAAATCGATGGTATATAGATAGATAGACAGACAGATAGACAGATAGAGAATAGATGATTGCCGGGCTCGGTGGTTCAGCCTGTAATCCCGCGCTTTGGGAGGCTGAGGTGAGTGGATTGCCTGAGCCCGCAGGTTGGAGACCTGCCTGGGCGAGACCTCATCTCCACAATAAAAATCAAAAAAATTAGCCGGGCGTGGTAGTGCGCGCCTGTCGTTCCAGCTACTTGGAAGGCTGAGGCGGAAGGATCGCCAGAGCCCAGCAGGTTGAGGCTGCGGTGGCCCGGAGCCACCACTGCACTCCAGTCTGAGCGACAGAGTGAGACTCCAACTCAAAAAAGAAAAAAGAAAATAGATGATTGATAGATAGATAGATAGACAGACAGACAGACAGACACTCTGTTCTTAGATTCCTGGCCTCAAGCAATCCTCCCGCCTTGGCCTCTCAAAGTGCTGGGATTACAGGCATGAGCCACTGCACCCAGCCAGTAGCCATTAAGAGTACAATTCAGTGGCACTAGGTACATTTACAATGCTGTGTAACACGCTACTATTTCCAGAACGTTCTCATCATCCCAAACAGAAACTCTGTACTCATTAAACAATAACTCTCAGTTTTCTCTGTCTATCAGCCCCTGGTCACCTCTGTTTTACTTCTGTGAATTTGCTATTCTGGGTATCTCATAGAGTTGGAACCATACAATATTTTGTCCTTTTATGTCTGGCTTATTTCACTTAACATAATATTTTCAAGGTTCAACCATATTGTAGCATGTATCAGAATTTCATTTCTTGGCCGGGAGGGGTGGATCATTGTAATCACAGCACTTTGGGAGGCTGAGGTGGGAGGATTGCTTGAGTCCAGGAGTTCAGATCCAGGCTGGGGCAACATAGCAAGATCCTGTCTCTGAAAACAATTTTTAAAAACAGAAGAGGAAGAAGAATTCACCAGTGAAGGCAGCTGGTGAAGAAAAGGCCAGGACTTTTCTTTGTTGAGAAGTTTCTGATTACTGATACAATCTTCTTAGTAGTTTGAGGTCTATTCAGATTTCCCATTTCTTCATGAGTCAATTTTGGTATATTTTGTATTTCTAGGAATGTATTCACTTGGTATATTTTGTGTTTCTAGGAATGTATTCATTTAATCTAGGTTATCCAGTTTCTTGGTATACAACTCTTGAAAGCCTTTTTTTCTGTTAAATTGGTAATAATTTCCCCATTTTCATTTCTAATTTTACCAAATTGAATCCTCTTTTTTTTTTTTCTTAATATCTAGCTTAAAGTTTTGTCAATTTTGTTGATTTTTTAAAGAAGCAACTTTTGGTTTCACTATTTTCTTTATGCCTGCCTGCCTGCCTTCCTGCCTGCCTGCCTTCCTTCCTTTCTTTCCTTCTTTCTTTTTGTTTTTTGAGTTGGGGAGTCTCACTCTGTCACTCAGCCTGGAGTGCAGTTTTGCAAGTACAGTTCACCAGAGCCTTGACCTCCTGGGCTCAGGCAATCCTTCTGCCTCAGCCTCCTGAGAAGCTAGGAATATAGATACACACCACCATGCTCTGCTAACTTTTTGATTTTTTGTAGAGAGAGGACTCGCTATGTTGTCTAGGCTAGTCTTAAACTGCTGGACTGAAGCAGTCCTCCCACTTCGGCCTCTCAAAGGGCTGGGATTATAGGCATGAGCCATTGTACCCAGATTCTCTATGTTTTTCTATTCTCTATTAGAATAGAAATAAAAATAGAATAGAATTTTCTATTCTCAACTTAATCTTTATTATTTCCTTTCATCTAGCTTTGAGTTTAGTTTGCGCTTCTCTTCCTAGTTCCTTTAGGTGTATAGTTATTGATTTTATTTTATTTTTTATTATTTATTTATTTTGGAGTTGGGGTCTCACTCTGTCACCCAGGCTGGAGTGCAGTGTCACAATCACGTGAGGCTCACCACAGCCTCAGCCTCTCAGGGTGAGGGGATCCTTCTATCTCAGCCTTCCAGGTATCTGGGACTACAGTTGTGAGCCATCATGCCTAGCTAATTTTGCGGGGGGTGGGGGGGGGTTGTAGAGATGAGATCTTGATATGTTGCCCAGGCTGGTCTTGAACTGCTGGGTCGAAGCAATCCTCCAGCCTCGGCCTTCCAAGGTGCTGGGATTATAGGCATGAGCCACCTTGCCTGGCTAGTTATTGATTTCAGATGTTTCTTCTCTGTGTGAATATATACAATTATTATTTGTCAATTATACATCATTAAAGCTGAAAAAGAGAATTCCAAATGAGCAAAAACTAAAATAAAATAATAGAGAATTTATCAACTAGATAAAAAACAAAATGCAGCCATATTCTGTTTACAAAAGAAATATTTTAAGTATATGGACACACATAGTCTGAAAGTGAAAGGATGAAAATAGATCTACTATGCAAATATTAACCAAATAAAAAATTTTTTGACTATCTAATATTGGATAAAGTAGATCTAAAGTAGAATTACAAGATATGAAGATGCACATTTCAAAGTGATAAAAAGGTCAAGTTCATAGGAAGCTATACAACCATAAATTTGTAACTACTCAGTAGCATAAATTTCAGTTATATAAGGCTTATAGGACTATAAACTATAGTTTATAACTATAGGAGTAATATACAAATTCACAGTCATAGGAGAGACTTTAATCCATTCCTTTCAGGATTCCTCTTAAATGTATACATTTACAACTACAACTTTTCCATTTCTGCTGGGCACAGTGGCTCACATCAGTGATCCCAGGACTTAGGGAAACCAAGGTGAGAGGGTTGCTTGAGCCCAGGAGTTCAAGACCAGCCTGGGCAACATAGGAGACCTCGTCTCTACAAAAAAATAAAAAACAGCCAAGTGTGGTGGCACACACCTGTAGTCCCAGCTACTCAGAAGGCTAAGGTAGAAGGATTGCCTGAGCCTGGAAGGTCGAGGCTGCAATGAGTTGTAATCGCACCATTACATTCTAGCCTGAGCGACAGAGTGAGATGCCAACTCAAAAAATTACAAAATCAAAAAATTCAAACATTTCCCTCTTAATGCTGCCATTGGCTGCATCCTGTATATGTATTTTCTCCTTCATTTATCTCCAGGTATTATCTAATTTCTCTTGTGGTTCTTCTTTAGCTCGAGTGTTTAAGAGTGATGTTTAATTTCCACACATTTGAATTTTCTAGTTTTCACTATTATTTATTCCTAGTTTCATTTTCATTGTGATGGGAAAAGATGCTTTGTATTATTTTATTTTGCGAAAATGTACTCAGACTTGTTTTGTGTCCTAATATATAGTCTATCCTAGAGAATGTTTTATGTGCAATTAAGAAGAATGTGCAATCTGCTGTTGTTGGGTGGAGTGTTATGTGTATGACTTAAGTCTGTTTGGTTTATAGTGTTCAAGTCCTCTATATCTTTTTTGTTTTTGTTTTTTAACAACTGATGTTCAATTATTAAAATAGTTGTCTTAAGCATCTGCAGTGGTAACTTCAATCTCAATTCCCAGCTCAATTTTTATTTTTGGGTTGGAGTCTCACTCTGTCACCCAGGCTGGAGGGCAGTGGCATGCATGCTCTCAGCCACTGCAGCCACAACCTGCTGGGCTCAGGTGATCCTTCCGCCTCAGCCTTCCAAGTAACTAGAACTACAGGCATGCGCCACCACGCCCAACTAGTTTTTTGGGTTGTTTTTTTTTTGGATTTATTGTAGAGATGAGGTCCTGCCAAGTTGCCCAGGCTGGTCTCGAACCCACGGGCTCAGGCAACCCACTAGTCTTGGCCTCCCAAAGTGCTGGGATTACAGGCTGAGCCACTGAGCCTGGCCCTGGTTCAATATTGATTGAAGTAATCTGTTTAACAACCTCAGAACTGTATAAGTCAATGACTCACTTGTGGATCCTCGTTTGGAAGCTTCGTGTCGTAGAACTTTCACTACAAGGAGTTTTTGTTTTTGTTTGAAGTGATTTTCAAAGTCTTGGTAGGCATCTGAACTCATGCTTTTACTTTGAGATTCTTTTCCATTGCACCTCTGACCAAGTCAGCACACACCTCTGGGGATTTTACACTGCAGCTGGTTAGGGTAATTCTAATTCAGTTAGTTGTCCCGTGGGGCATCACGGGTGTTCTTCTGATGTCTTTAAAAGCCATGGTTATGGCATGGCTTCCTGACTGACTTGTTCTTTTGTGAGAGCAAATAGTGGTGACACAGGAACAGTTGGACCAGAGCTCTGCAGCACATATGACCATGTTTTCCTAAAAAGGCTCCTCTCTGCCAGGCGCGCGGTGGCCCCCACCTGTAATCCCAGCACTTTGGGAGACCAAGGCAGGAGAATCACGTGAGCCCAGGAGTTTGAGACTAGCCTAGGAAACATAGCAAGACCTCATCTCTACAGAAAATACAAAAATAAACTGGGCATGGTGATGCACGCCTGTAGTCCCAGCTACTTGGGAGGCTGAAGCAGAAGGATCACTCCAACCCAGGAAGTTAAGGCTGCAGTGAGCGTCTATCGTGCCACTACATTCCAACCTGGATAACAGAGTATAACCCTGTCTCAAAAACAAAAACAAACAGAGCTCCTCTATTTCTTTATTTATCTTTTGTCTGGTTGTTCTGTGCATTATTGAGAGTGGGGAATTACAGTCTCCAGCTATTATTGCAGAACGATGTTTATTTCTTCCTTCAATTCTCTCTGTATCATATATTTTGGTATCCTGTTAGGTGTGTATATAACTGTCATATTTTCTTGCTGTATCTTTTATCAGTATAAAATGTCCTTCTTTGCATTTTGCTATCATTTTTTATTTAAAGTCTAGTTTGTCTGGTAAAATACAGCTGTCCAGCTTTCTTTTCTATTTGCATAGAATATCCTTTTCCATCGTTTTACTTTCAATGCTGTGTCTTTATATCTAAAGTGAGTCTCTTGTTGATAGCATATAGATGAATTCTTGTTTTTTAAAGCCAATCTGCCAACTCCTGCCTCATAGTACAGTTTAATTTACATTTAGTGTGACTACTGACAAAGCAAGATTTTTTTTGCCATTTATATATTTTTTGTATATACTATGTGTTTTTTTCTCGATGCCTACGTTACTGCCTTTTTGTATTTAATTTTTTGTAGTGTACCTTTTTAACTCCTTTCCATTTCTGTACAATGAAAAATTATCTGGTTAGGGAATTATAATTAACATCTTACACTTACAACAACCTAGTTAGAATACTAACTTGGGCTGGGCTTGGTGGCTCAGCCTGTAATCCCGCATCTTGGGAGGCCGAGATGAGTGGATTGCCTGAGCCTCCAGGTTCGAGACCCGCCTGGGCAACTTGGCGAGACCTCATCTCTACAATAAATCAAAAATTAGCCGGGCATGGTAGCGCGTGCCTGTAGTTCCAGCTCCTTGGAAGGCTGAGGCAGAAGGATCGCCGGAGCCCAGCAGGTCGAGGCTGCGGTGGCCGGGAGTGGCCACTGCACTCCAGTCTGGGCAACAGAGTTAGAATCCAACTCAAAAAAAAAAAAAAAAAAAGAATACTAACTTGGTTCTAATAGCATATACTATGCTCCTATGCATCTCTGTCCTTCCCTGTTTAAGTTATTGTCACAGATTACATCTTTATACATTGTATGCCCATTAGTGTAGATTTACAATTATTGTTTTGTGTATTTGCCTATTATATAGGAAAAAAGAAGCTACAAGCCATACCAAAAATACAGTAATACTGGTTGTTATATGTCATAGTAACCTTTATCAGTTCTTTATTTCTTCTCATGGCTTGAGTTACTGTCTAGTATCCTTTCTCCATTTAGCATTTTCTGTAGGGCAGGTATACTGGTAATAAGCTCCCTCAGCCTTTGTTTATCAGGAAATGCCTTTATTTCACCTTTTTTTTTTTTGAGTCAGAGTCTCACTGTGTTGCCCAGGCTGGAGTGCAGTGGCACGGTCACAGACTTGACCTGCTGGGTTCAGGGGATCCTTCCACCTCAGCATTCCTAGTAGCTGGAACTGCAGGTATGTGCCACCACGTTTGGCTAATTTAAAAATTTTTATTGTAGAGACAAAACCTTGCCAAGTTGCCCAGGCTGGTCTCAAACCCCTGGGTTCAGACAATCCTCTCACCTCCACCTCCCAAAGTGCTGTGATTACAGGCACGAGCCACCATGCCCAGCTCTTCTTCATTCTTGAATAACAGCTTTGCCAGATATAGAATTCTTGGAGGACAGGTTTCTTTTTTGTTTCAGGATTTTAAATATGTCATCCCCATTACCTTCTGGCCTCTATGGTTTCCAAAGAGGAGCAGCTATCAATCTTTTTGAGGCTCTTTTGTATATGATGGATCATTTTCTTTTGCTGCTTTCAAAATTCTGCCTTATTCTTCCTTTAGGTTTTAACAATTTGACTATAATGTGTTTCAGCGTGGATTTGAGTATATCCTGCTTGAAATTCACTGAGCTTCTTAAATGCATATATTTGTGTTTTTCCTCAGACTTGGGAAGTTTTAACCATCATTTCTTCAAATATTTTTTATGTTCCTTTAACTTTTTCTTTTCCTGAGATTCCTTCTTCTCGGACTCCTATAATGCGTATGTTGGCATACTTGATGGTATCCCACAGGTCTTTCAGGTTCTCTTCAATTTTTTTTATTCTTCTTTCCCTATGCTCTTCAGACTGGATAGTTTCAATTGGCTTGTATTCAAGTTTGCTGATCCTTTCTTTGTTGCCTGTTCAAATGTATATTGAACCCCTCTAAAGAGTTTTTATTTCAGTTATTTTATTTTTCAGCCCCAGAATTTGATGGGTTCCTTTAAATGATTTTTATCTCTTTATTCTTTGTTCATTCATCTTTTTCCTGATTTCCTTTACTTTTTTGTCCATGCTGCCCTTTAGATCATTGACATGTTTAAGACAGTTGGCTTAACATCTTTGACTAATACTTCCAGTGTCTGAACTTCCTCAGGGGTGGTTTCTTTCAAATTATTTTCCCCTGTGATTGGGCTATACTCTCCTGCTTCCCTCTCTGTTTTGTAACTATTTGCTGAGAATGGGACATATTGAGCATTATGTTGTGGTAACTTTGGAAATAGAATTCTCCTAGTACTCATGCTGATTCTTGCTTATTGAGGGCTGGAGCCATCCATTTGTGACTTTTCCAACCTATTTTTGGTAGAGTGTATGCCTGGTCATTGAGGTTTTTGTTTTATCTCAGCAGTCATCCAGTGACCTGACAAAGATTTCTTTAAATGTCTGGCTCCCAAAAGGAAGTACTGTTTCTGTAAGCCTCCTATACTTTAGCCTAGGGGGTTCAAATAATGACCCACCTCTGTGCCAGACTATATCCCCAGTCAAAAGCAGCAATCACCAATCAAAATATACAATCCTGCCAGGCGCAGTGGCTCATGCCCATAATCCTAGCACTTTGGGAGGTGGAGGCAAGAGGATTGCCTGAGCTCAGGGGTTCGAGACCAGCCAGGGCAACTTGGTGAGACCTTGTCTCTATAATAAATCAAAAAATTAGCTGGGCGTGGTGGTACATGCCTGTGGTTCCAGCTACTTAGAAGGCTGAGGCAGAAGGATAACTTGAGCCCAGCAGGTCGAGGCTGTGGTGACCATGAACATGCCACTGCACTCCAGCCTAGGTGGTAGAGTGAGACTCCAACTCAACAAACCAACAAAAATACACAATCCTGATATTTGCAAGACAAGAATTTTTGCCCACCCTGGGTACACGAAGCCACACTAGCAATGTAGACTACCATCCTCTCTCAGCTGCCCCTATGGGCCTGGGAAGTAGGGGATGTCAGCCACTATGGAAAAAGCCAACATTCTAAACTTAGTGAAACTGACCAGTCTCTTTACCAAGTTCTCCTCTGGACACTGCACATGTCCATCTAATCTCGAGTTCCAAAATAATTACTTCAGATAGCTCCTGCCAACTCAATAGTTTAGGTGGAGGGATGGCTTCCTGGAGCTTCCTGAACATACATGTGCAATCATCTATGACATGACCCAATTTCATTGCCAAAAATGTTCCATTGTATGATTATATATATTTTGTTTATTCATTTATCAGATGATGGACGATTGAGCTGTTTCCAATTCGGGGCTATTATAAATAATGCTACTATAAACATTCATGTATAAATTTTTGTGTGGACATGTTTTTCATTTCTCTTGGGTATATACATAGGCATGGAATTGTGAAGTACATTGATTTTTGAATATTAACCTAACTTTGCATTCCTTTGATAAACCCTGTTAGGTCATGGTATACTTATCCCTTTATACACTGGATTCCGTTTGCTACTATTTTGTTAAGGATTTTTACATATATATTCATGAGAATATTGTTCTGTAATTTTTGTTTTTATAATGTTTTCATCAGGTTTTGGTATGATATGTTGGTCTCATAACAAGTTGGGCAATTATTCCTCTTCTATTTTCTGAAAATGTTTGTGTAATAGCATTCACCAGTGAAACCGACCTAGAGTTTTGAAATGTTTTGATAAATTCAAGTTCTTTAATAGATATAGGACTACTCAGATTTCCTGACATTCTTTGTGTTAATTTTGGTAACTTGAATTTTTCAATAAATATGTCTACTTTATCTAAACTGTTGAATCTGTTGGCGTAAAGTTGTTCATTGCATACCTTTACTATCCTTTAATGTCCATGTGATCGATGGTGATTACCTGTTTTTCATTCCTGATATTGGTCATTTGTTTTCTGTACCTATTTTCTTGATCTGTCTAGCTAGGGATTTTCCCATTTTGTTATTCTTTCCAAAGAATGAGATTTTGGCTTTGTTAATGTTCTCTAATGTCTGATTTCCATTTCACTGATATCTGCACTTCATTATTTCCTTCTATTTAACTTAGACCTGCTTTGCTCTTTTTTTCCTGTAGCTTGTTAAAGTAGAAACTTAGGTCACTGTTTAATTTCTAGTATAAATATTTAGAGCTCCAAGTTTCTAAGTCAGTGCTATGGTTTTAATGTATATGTCTCTTCAAAATCCATGTTGAAGCTTCAACCCCAATCTGATAGTTTTAAGAGATGGGCCTTTAGGAGGTGATTAATTCATGAGGGCAGAGCCCTTATGAATGGGATTCGTGATCTTATAAAAGGGTTGGAGGGAACTAGCTAGGCCTTTTTGCTTTTCTGTCTCTTCTGCCATGTGAGGACTCAGCAAGAGACGCTATGTCTCAGAAGCAGAAAGCAGCCCGCATCAGATGTGAATCTGCCAGCACTTTGGTTTTAGACTTCCTAGCCAATAGAACTAGGAGGAATACATTTCTGTTCTTTACCCATCTAAGGCATGTTGTTATAGCAGCACAAACAGACTAAGATAGTGCTATCCACAGACATTCCTGCAGTGGGACCAGGCGCAGTGGCTCATGCCTGTAATCCCAGCATTTAGGGAGGCTGAAGCAAGTGGACTGCTTGTGCCCAAAAGCTCAAAGCCAGTCTAGGCAAAATAGAGAAACCCCATCTCTACAAAAATTAAAAAAATTAGCCGAGCACAGTGGCATGCCCTGTAGTCCCAGCTACTCAGGAGACTGAGAGGGAAGGATTGCCTGAGCCCAGGAGGTTGAGGCTGAAGTGAGCCATGATCATGCCACTGCACTCCAGCCTGGACAACAGAGTGAAACCCTGACTAAAAAAAAAAAAAAAAAAAAAAAGGAAGAAAAAAAGGACTTCCTGCTGTAATAGAAATATTATTTTCTCTGCTGTCCAATACAGTAGCCATTAGCCACATATGGTTATTGAGCACTTGAAATGTGACTAGTGTGTCCAAGGAATTAAACTTTTTAATTAATTCAAATTTATATAGTCACATGTGACTAGTGACTACTGTGTTTGACAGTGCAGCTCTAATAACTCTTCTACCTATATTCACAAATGCTGTTGTATTTACTGTTCAATTCAAAATATTTTCTGACCGGGCACAGTGGTTCACACCTGTAATCCCAGTCCTTTGGGATGCCAAGGCAGGAGGATTGCTTGAGGCCAGGAGCTAGAGACCCTGGCAAGACCCCATCTCTAAAAATATTCTTAAAAATTTGCTGGGCGTGGTGGTGCATGACAGCAGTTCCAGCTACTTGGGAGGCTGAGGTGGGAGGATTACTTGAACCCAGAAGTGCTAGGTTGCAATGAACTATGATCACAGCACTGCACTTCAGTCTGTGTGAGAGAGCAAGACCCAGTCTTTAAAAAAAAAAAAAAAAATCAAAAAAATCTGATTTCCCTTGTGACTGCACCTTGGACCCATAAACTCTTTGGAAATGTGTAAATTTCCTATTTTTAAGTTTTCTGGATATAATTACTGATTTCTAACCTAATTCCATTGGGGTCAGATAATTCACTGGGTATGATTTCAAAACATTTTTGAAGGCTGGGCGTGGTGGCTCACACCTGTAATCCCAGCACTTTGGGTGGCAGATGCAAGATTGCCTGAACCCAGGGGTTTGCAACCAGCGTGGGCAACTTGGTGAGATCTTGTCTCTACAATAAGTAAAAAAATTAGCCAGGCATGGCGGCACATGCCTGAAGTCCTGGCACTTGGAAGGCTGAGGAAGGATCATCTGAGCCCAGCAAATTGAGGGTGCAGTGGCTGCGATCATGCCACTGCACTCCAGTCTGGGAAACAGGGCAGGACTTCAACTCAAAAATAAACAAATAAAAATTTGAGACTTGTTTTACAGCCTAGCATATGGTCTACCTTGATGAATATACCATATACGTCTTTTTTTTGAAAAAGTGTATTTTGCAGTTGTTGGATGTGACATTATACAAACATCAGTTACATTGTGGTGGCTCATAAGATGATTCAAATATTTTGTCCTGATTTTTCTCTATTAACTGCTCAGAAATGGATGTTAAAATCTATTATAATGGCCGGGAGTGGTGGCTCAAGCCTGTAATCCCAAGGTGAGAAGGATTGCCTAAGCTCAGGGGTTTAAGACCAGTCTGGACAACTTGGTGAGACTTCGTCTCGACAACAAATCAAAAAATAAGCCGGGCATGGTCATGCACACCTGTAGCTCTGCCTACTTGAAAGGCTAAAGCAGAAGGATCACCTAAACCCAGCAGGTCGAAGCCGTGGTGGCTGTGAGTGTGCCACTGCACTCCAGCTTGGGTGACAGAATGAGACCCCAACTCAAAAAAACAAAACAAAACAAATCTCAAACTATTATAATGGTAGCATTGTCTATTTCTTTAACTCTGTATATATTTTATTCATGTATTTTCAGGGGCATTCATATTTGTAATTGTACTATTTTCCTGATGACTTGCCCCTTTTATCATTATAAAATGTCTCCATATTTAACTATGGTACTGTCTTGAAGTCTATTTTACCTGATATTTATATAAGCACTCAAGTCATTTTATACGTTTACATATTGTATCTTTTGCCATGTTTTGACTTTCAACTCATCTGTCTCCTAAGTGTTTTTTTGTAGGCAGCATACAAATGGGTCTTGATTTTTTTAAATCCACTGTCAGACTTTTCATTAGAATGTTAACATGTCAAAAAAGGTAATTATTGATATGATTGGATTTGGGCATGTCATTTTCTTGGTTTCTTGGTGTGTCCCCTTTTTATTCTTGCCAACTCTTTCCCTTTTTAGGTCACTTCTCCAAGTTTTACTCCCCTCCAAATTCAGCCTGCCTTTGTTTACTTCTTGGATTCCTCAGGTGGGGTTTTTTCCCTTTTTTGAAAAATATTTTATCCAGAGTATATACGAGTGGGGATCCCAGAAAAACCAGAATTATCTTCTGGAGGGTGGGTCCCTTGTAGTACAGCTAGAATTTATTCCTCCAGATCAGTCAACCAAAGTTTTCATTGGAAGTTTTGAGAAGGTTGCGTCATGATTTGCAGAAGAAACTTGAGCTGTGGCAAACAGGTGGCTGGGTCATCCACCATGACTACACACCTGTCCACACCGGGCTGAGTGTTCAGCAGTTTTTGACCAAAAAACAGCAAGACCCCCATGCCCTACTCTCCCTATTCACCCACTCTTGCCTGCAACTGACTTTTTGTATCCTCTGGATGAAAAAAAGTCCTCAGAGGGAAATGTTTTGCTGATGTGGAAGAGGTGAAAATAAAAATGGCAGAAACAAGCCGGGCTTGGTGGCTCAGCCTGTAATCCCACGCTTTGGGAGGCTGAGGCGAGTGGATTGCCTGAGCCCACGGGTTCGAGACCTGCCTGGGCAACTTGGCGAGGCCTCATCTCTACAATAATTCAAAAAATTAGCCGGGCATGGTAGCGCGCACCTGTAGTTCCAGCTACTTGGAAGGCTGAG
>CAUYQG010121408.1:0-11672 GCA_963574415.1 Tarsius wallacei | reverse complement strand
TTCCATAAGGGTGTCTCCTGCATTTTCTAAGGTTCTTACAGTTTGAGGTTTTACATTTAGTTTTTTGATCCATTTAGAGTTGATTTTTGTGTATGGTGATAGGTAGGGATCTTGTAAAAAACAATTTAAGGGAAATTTATACCCTGACTTGTATATATTAGTAAAGATAGAAAACTAAAAATTAATGATCTACATACCCATCTCAGATGACACATTAGACAACAAACAGCAAATTAAACCTAAAATAGAGAAGGAAGGATATGATAAAATTTGAGCAGAAACTATTGGAACAATTAAAAGAAAAATCAATAAAATCAATAAAATCAGAAGTTGATCCTTTCCAAAGACTAATAGAATTGACAAACTCCTAGCAAGAATGATCACAAACAAAAGAGAGAAAGCATGAATTACCAATGTGAGGAACAACAAGGATATCTACAAATACTAATGGCATTAACAACATAACAATAATGTAGCCATAGGAAATAACTGATACTGGATCATTCTATCATAAAAAAAAATTAGGAAACTGTATGCAATTTATGAAACAGCTTTGTTTAGACCTTGAACTACAGGTAGCACAGAACTGTGGTTCCTGTGTGAAGAAAAACAAACAAGATGGGCCCTACAATCACCTTTACTTTCTGTCTGGAGAAGCTTTCCAGACTGCAGTAGAGGGAAGCACAGCCTAAACAGGAAACAAAGATACCACCGAGGAGATTGAGATTAAAGTTTGCGGAGTTTAAGGAGCTGGAATCGGTGGGGCAGATTATCAAGGAGAAGGGAGCTTTGCAAAGAAATAGTTGCTGATAAATGTAAAATCTCACTATAAAAATCTTAGAAAAAAATGTAAGGAATGCCTTTCTGGACATCGGAGTAGGCAATGAATTCATGACCAAGTCCTCAAAAGCAAGTGCAACAAAAGCTAAGAGAGACAGGGGGGACCTTATCAGACTGAAAAGCTTTTGAACAGCAAAATAAACCATCAAAAGAGTAAAGAGACAACCTAGGGAATGGAAAAAATATATTGGCAAGCTATTCATCTGACAAAGGCCTCATGTCCAGGATCTACAAGGAACTCAAATGAAGTGAAAGAGAAAAACAAACAACCCCATTAAAAAGTGGGCAAAGGACACGAACAGGTACTTCTCAAAGGAAGACATATAAGCATTCAGTAAACATATAAAAAAGTGCTCAGCCCCACTAATCATCAGAGAAATGCAAATCAAAACTACAATGAGATACCACCTAATACCAGTAAGGATGACTGTCATTAATAAGTCAAAAAACAGCAGGTACTGGTGCAGCTGTGGATAAAAGGGAATGCTTCTACACTGTTGGTAGGAATGTAAGCTAGTTCTACTTCTATGGAAAGCAGCATGGTGATTTCTCAAAGAACTAAAAATTGAGCTTTCATATGATCCAGCAGTCCATGTCCTGGGAATATATCTGAAGGATCATAAATTGCTCTACCAAAAAGTTACCTTCACATTCATGTTTATTGCTGCATGATTCACAATAGCAAAAACATGAAACCAACCCAGATGCCCATTGAAAGTAGACTGGATAAAGAAAATGTGGTAAATATACATGATGGAATACTATGCAGCCATAAAGAACAAAATCATGTCCTTCACAGCAACTTGAATGCAGCTGGAGACTGTCATACTAAGTGAACTAACACAGTAACAAAGAACTGAATACTGCATGCTCTCACTCATAAATAGGCCCTGAACACTAGTCACACTAGCCCAAGAGTGGGAGTGGCAGATTCTAGGCACTGCTGGGGGGGTGGGGAGAGGGAGGGAGGGAGGAAAAAGGAACGGAAGCATTTAGTGACACAAAAGGTACCTGGTCTACTACCAAGAGGAAAGAGAGCCAGCTAGAAGCCCAAACTTCACTTGCTTGCAGCCTATTTATGTAACTGATCCTCACTTGTATCCCACAACTCTAAAATAAGTAAAAATAAACAAGCAAAAAACCCCAAGTATGCTGCAATCTAGGAAGCTGTTGATTCTGGATTATGGGCATATTCATTGTATTGTTATATCTTGTGAATTTTTGAATATTTTCCTAATACAATTTTTATTAGACAAAAAAATAAAAGAAATAGTTGCTGATAACTGGGTTTTGAGTCTGTTGCTGAATACTGAAGTGTGCATGAGTAAGATGAAACTCTATGGGACAAGGCAAAGAATGACAAGGATGCTATAAACTGAACAATTCCCACTTCTCACAAAGCACTGGGAGAAAACCAAGTTCTGATGATCTCATATCGTTTCACTGGAGAATTCTGTTAAACATTTAAGAAAGAAATAATACCAAGCAGCAGATGAAGGATTCTGGGCTCCCCACCTACCACCCTGTTTCAGACTGGGACAAAGTCAGAGTCTCTGCTTGGGGAAAAATGGGGTGAGTGATTCTAAGACATCTCAAGTCAGTTCACCCCCTCCCACCCATACAAGAGCCATAAATCCCATGCAGGAGGAGCTTTGGTCAGGACACAGCAGGGGGTAACAAGAGCCAAAGTGAAATGAGGAATGAATCTACCTGCTGGCCCCTGCTGCCTTGGTGGCCTCTTCCCAAGTGGGAAGACAGTCCCATGCAGAGTGAATCTGACTGGCATGTCTGTCATCAGCAGTTAATGGAGAAGCAGACCAGTACCTCTCATCCAAGTAGGGCAGCGAGTAGGGACCCAACTGCTGATACAACCTGCACCCAACAGGGGACTCTTTGTACACACAGAAACCAGGAAACAACAGCAGGTACAGGATTCCAGGTGCCTCTTCCCCCACCCTGTTTAAGGTTTGGACAGAATAGGAAGCTCTGCTTGGGGAGGGAAAGGGGTCAGCAAATCTAAGACAAGTTAGTTCACCCCTCCCAGTGTAACAAGGGCTGAAAATTCCTTTGACCAGTTTAGCAGAGGGAGAGAGGCCTTGCAATTCTGGTATCTTACCACAGTGTGGAGCAAGCAGCAGAAGTGAATGCTACTTCCTCTCTCACTGAGTGACAGAATTACAGAGAAGGAAAAGAGATCCATCACAAATGAGGAAAAATCAATGGAAAAACACATGTAGCTCCAAGAGTCCTAAAGAGACAGTGCTCAATAAAACAGCCATTGGAGCGCAAACAATGGAAACCTCCCAGAATGACTTCCCAGCTACAGAAATCAAAGATTAGATGGCAAAAATGAACAGGAACCAAGAGAAACAAGAAAGGAAACACAATGAAATTGTCATGGAGTTGACCAGTTTCAAAAAAGCCTGTTCTGAAATAATGGAAATAAAGGGCCTCATCCTTGAAATAAATAACAAACCAACAAGCATAGGGAGAAGACTTACCAAGCAGAGGAAAGAATCTCAGAGCTTGAAGACCAAAATATGGAATTAAACCAATCTATTAAAAACATACCAACAAAACCAAAACTCAAAAAGAAGGAGTAAAGCCTCCAATAGATGTACAATCATATCAAGAAGCCAAACCTATGCCTGATTGGTATCTCTGAAGCAGAAAGTGAAACTGAGAATACCTTGGAACAAGCATTTCATGAGGTCATCCAAGAAAACTTTTCTCTTCTCACCAGAGATGTGACAATTCAAGCACAAGATATTCAGATAACCCCCAGAAAGCATCACATGAGAACACCAATCCCTAGACACATAGTATACCACCTACACAAAGTAGATAAGAAAGAAAAAATCCTAAAGGCAGCAAGAGAGAAAGACCAGACTACCTACCAGGGAAGACCAACCAGGATCACTCCAGACTTATCTGCAGAAACACTACATGCCAAAAGGGATTGGAATCCAATTTTTAATGTTCTGAAAGATAAGCAATTTCAACCAAATTTTTCTACCCAGTCAAGCTAAGTTTCATCAGTGACAGAGAATTAAAGTCCTTCCCAGACATCCAATCCCTAAGCAAATATGCTGCCTCCAGAATGCTTAAGTTGTTGAGCACAGAAAAAAAAAAAAAAGAACAGTCATGCACATCACAAAAATATAGGAAAACACAGAGTTAACAGCATACAAAGCACCCACAAAAATGAAAACACACACCTATATAAATGCAAAAGTTAAAAGAAAAAAGTAGCCTTCTAAGAACCCTATGACAGGGATAAACTCTCACATTTCAATAATCAACCTGAATGTGAATGGACTAAATGCACCACTGAAAAGACACAGAGTGACAAACTGGATTAAAACATGATACAACAATCAGCTGTCTTCAGGAAACTCATCTCACTACAAAGGACACCCACAAACTCAAAGCTGGAGGCTGGAAAATTAACTTTCAGGCAAAGAGAAAACAGAAGAAGGCAAGAGTAGCTATTCTAACATCAGTCAAAACAGCCTTCAGGCTATTAAAAGTTAAAAAGAATACAGAAGGACACTACATAATGATAAAAGGCTTAATCCACCAGTAAGACATATCCATTCCAAACATATATGCACCCAATATAGAAGCACCAGAATTTATAAATTAATTACTAAGTAAACTAAGAGAGGGCATTGACCCTCACACAATCATAACTTGAGACTTAAATACCCCCACTATCAGCTCTAGGTAGATCATTGAGGCAAAAAATCAATAAGGATATCTGGACCCTCACATCAGTGCTTGATCAAATGGACTTAATATACATATACAGAATACTTCATCCAACAACCAGAGTATGCATTCTATTCATCAGCACATGGAACATACTCCAAGACTGACCACTTTCTCAGACTTAAGTTGAGCATAAGCAAATTCCAAAATATTGAAATAATACCATCTTCTCAGATCATAGTGGAATAAAAATAAATATTATCACCAACAAGATCCTCCCCAAACATACAACGACATGGACATTAAACAATATGCTGCTGAATGACTTCTGGGTCAACACAGAAATTAAGACAGAAATAAAGACATCCCTGGATACAAATGAAAACAAAGACACATCTTATCAGAATCTCTGGGATGCCATGAAAGCAGTATTAAGAGGAAAATTCATAGCATTACACACAATCAGGAAACAAAAATATCACAAATAAACAGTCTAACATCACAACTAAAGGAACTGGAAAGGCAAGATCACAAAATTCCTAGAAGAAGAATCCAGATCACAAGATAAAGTTGCAACTGAAGGGCATAGAAGACAAAAATATAAGAGAAAAAAATCAAGACAAAAACCTGGTTCTTTGAAAGGATAAATAAGATAGAAAGACCTCTAGCAAGATAAACCGGGGTGGGGGCGGGGAGAGGAGAGAGAGAGAGAGAGAGAGAGAGAGAGAGAGAACAGCATGCCTGTAGTTCCAGCTACTTGGAAGGCTGAGGCAGAAAGATCACTGGAGCCCAGCAGGTCGAGGCTGCGGTGGCCGGGAGCGGCCACTGCACTGCACTCCAGTCGGGGCGACAGAGTGAGACTCCAACTCAAAAAAAAAAAAAGCAACACAATTAGAAATACAAAAGGCAAGTCACAACTGACCCTGAAGGCATTCAAAAGATGGCAGTAGTGGGAAACTGCCAGGGGAGTGGGGGGGTCACACCTCATCAACAAGGGTATCTTCATAATGAACATTTGTATACCTAACCTTGAATTGTACCCCACATATTTAAAATGAAAAAATTTAAAATATTATCAGAGATTACTATAAAAAACAGTATGCAAATAAACTAGAAAACCTAAGGAAATGGAACACTTTCTGACATCATGCAACCTCCCAAGGTTGAAACAAGAAGAAATTGAAACTCTAAACAGACCAATAACAACCCAGGAAATTGACTCAGTCATAAGAAATCTACCTACTAAAATAAGCCCTGGACTCAATGACTTCCCAGCTGAATTCTACAAGAAATACAAGAAGGAACTGATACCAATCTTACTGAAAGTTTTCCAGGCAACCAAGAAAGATGGAATGCTTCCTAACTCATTTTATGAAGCCAACATCACACTGATACTCAAATCTGGCAAAGATCCACCAAGGAAAGAGACTTACAGACCAATCTTTTTGATGGACACAGATGCAAAAATCCTAAACAAGATTCTAGCAAATTGGATCCAACAACACATCTCAAGGATTTTATTTATTTATTAATTATTATTTTTTTAGTTGGAGTCTCACTCTGTCGGCCAGACTGGAGTGTAGTGGCACGCTCCTGGCCACTGCAGCCTTGACTTGCTGGGCTCCAGCGATCCTTCCACCTAAGCCTTCCAAGTAGCCGGAACTATAAGAGTATGCTACCATGCCTGGATAATTTTTAAATTTACTGTAGAGACAAGGTCTCACCAAGTTGTGTGGGTGGGTCTCGAACCCACGGGCTCAGGTAGTTCACTTGCCTCGCCTCCCAAAGTGCTGGGATTACAGGCTGAACCACCGAGCCCGGTCACATCTCAAGGATTATCCATCATGACTAAGTGGACTTCATTCCTGGAATGCAGGGCTGGTTCAACATTCACAAGACCAAAACGTAATTCAGCACATCAACAGACTAAAACCAAGAACCACATGATTATATGGTTAGATGCAGAAAAAGCATTCAACAAAATTCAGCATCCCTTCTTGATAAAAACTCTTGAGCAACTAGGCATAGAAGGAACTTTCTTCAAAACAGTAAGAGCCATCTATGATAAACCTACAGCCAACATTTTGTACAATAGGCACAGATTGGAAGCATTCCCCCTGAGAAAGAGAACTAGACAAGAATGCTCACTCTCACCCCTCCTGTTCAACATGATATTGGAAGTCCTAGCCAGAGCAATCAAGCAAGAGAAAGAAATCAGGGGTATCCAAATAGGGGAAGTCAAATTATCCTTCTTGGCAAACAATATGATCCTATATCTTGAAAACCCTAGGAAATCTGTTAAAAGCCTTCTCACACTGATGACTGACTTTGGTAAAATCTCGGGATACAAAATCAATGTGCAAAAGACAGTTGCATTTCTATATACCAGCAACAAGCAGACAGAGTGACAAATAAAAAGCACAATCCCATTTACAATAGCCACACACAAAATGAAATCCCTTGGCACACACCTAATCAGATAAATGAAAGACCTTTACAATGAGAACTACAAAATGCTACTCAAAAAAATCAAGGATGACACAAACAAATGGAAAAATATTCCATGCTCATGAATTAGAAGAATCAATATTAGCAAGATGTTCATTCTACCCAAGGCAATCTACAGATTCAATGCAATACCCATCAAATTACCAACACCAGTTTTTTCAGACCTGAAAACGACAATACCAAAATTCTTATGGAAACAAAAAAGGGCACAAATAGCCAAAACAATCCTCAGCAAAAAGAAGAAAGCAGGAGGTATCACACTTCCCGATTTTAAACTTTACTACAAGCCTACAGTAACCAAAATAGCTTGGTACTGGTACAAGAATAGACACATAGACCAATGGAAAGGACAGAGATTATGAAAGCAAAAACTCAATCTTTCAACCAACTTATTTTTGACAAATAATAACAATAACAACCACTGGGGAAAGGAGACCATATTTAGCAAATGGTGTTGGGAAAATTTGCTGACTACATTCAGAAGGATATAATAGGTCCTCTACCTATACCCGTATACAAAAATCAACTATAAATGGATCAAAGACCTAAACATAAGACCTCAAACTGTAAGAATCATAGAAGAAAACATAGGAAACACTCTTATGTACATAGGAGTAGACAATCAATTCTTGACCGAACCCCAAAAGTGAGTGCCTTAAAAGATAAGATCGACAAGTGAGACCTCATCAAACTGAAAAGCTTTTGCACAGCAAAAGAAACAATCAAGTAAGTGGGGAGACAACCCACAGAATGGGAAAAAATATTTGCTAATTATGTATCTGACAAAGGCCTAACATCCAGGATCTACGAGGAACTTGAACTGAAATGAAAAACAAACAAACAAAACCAAACAACCCTATTACAAAGTGGGCAAAAGACATGAATAGACACTTTTTAAAAGAAATCATACAAGAAACCAACAGATACATGGAAAAAATGTTCAGTCTTACTAATCATCAGATAAATGCAAATCAAAACCACAACAAGATAATACCTACCTACAGTAACGATGGCCCTCATCAATAACTCAAAAAACACCAGATGCTGGTGAATGTGTGGAGAAAAGGGAATGTTTCTACACTGTTGGTGGGAGTGCAGGCTAGTGCACTCTACAGAAAGCAGTGTGGCAATTCCTAAAAGAATTAAAAATTGACCTTCCATATGCTCCAGCAATACCTCTCCTGGGAATATACCTGGAGGAACATAAGTCATTCTACCAAAAAGAAACCTTCATACACATGTTTATAGCTGCACTATTCACAGTAGCAAAAACATGAAACCAGCCCCTCTGCCCATCAAAAGTGGACTGGATAAAGAAAATGTGGTACATATACATGAAGGAGTTTTATGCAGCCATAAAGAACAAAATCATGGAATTCACAGCAAATTGGATGGAGTTGGAGACCATCATACTTCGTGATCTATCACAGAAACAAAGAACTGAATACTGAATGTTCTCACTCATAAATGGGACCTGAACATTAATCACATTAACACAAAAGAGGGATTTGTGGTTGATGAACATTGCCAGGAAAGGGGGATGTCATGTAGCGTCACAAAGGGTACCTGGTCCTAAACCAGGGGAAGTGAGGGCCAGGTAGAGGTCTAAACTTCGTCTGCCCACACAGAGCCTGCTTGGGTAGCTAATCCTGACTTGTACCCCACATATCCATAATAAAATGAAATAAAATAAAAATCAAGACAACCAAGAATGAAAAAGATAAAGAAATAAATAATGCCAATTCTATGCAATCTCTTCTAGAAAATAAAAGAGGGGGAAATACTTTCCAACTTATTTTATAAGGTTGGCATTTGTCCTAATATCAAAACCAGACAAAGACATTATAAGTAAAGAAAACTATAGGCCAATATCTCTCATGTACATAGGGGCAAGATTTCTCAACAGACATTTTATGTCCTTACTAAATTCGTAGGAATTACAAAAAAATCTACTAAAACTAATAATTGTCTTTACCAAGGCATCTTTCTTATATATTGATATCCTTCTTTCTTCCTCCCTCCCTCCCTCCCCCGCCCCCCCATCTCTTTCTTGTGGGGGGTTTGGGGGGTAGATCTCTAGTAGTGGGATTGCTGGGTGAAATGGTAATTCAATTTCCTGTCCTTTGAGAAATCTCCACACTGTATGCCATAGAGGTTGAATTAGTGTAAAATCTCACTAACAGTGAATGAACCTTCCCTTTTCTCTGCAACCATGCCAACATCTGTTATTGTGTGACTTTCTAATAATAGCTATTCTGACTGGTGTGATGTGATGTCTCCTTGTGGTTTTAATTTGCATTTCTCTGATGATTAGTGATGTTGAGCATTTAAAAAATATATTTATTGGCCACTTTTGTGTCTTCTTTTGAGAAGTATCTGTTCTTGTCCTTTGTCCACTTTTTGATGGGGTTATTATTTTTTTTCATGTTATATTGTTTGAGTTCCTTGTAGATTCTGGATATTTAGTCCTTTGTCTGAGGTGCTAAGGTGTAATTTGCAAATATTTTCTCCCATTCAGTAGGTTTTCTGTTCACTATGTTGATTATTTTTTTGCTGTGCAGAAGCTTTTTAATTTAATTAAATTCTATTTGGCTATTTTTTTTGTTGTTGCAATTGCTTTTGGGGTCTTTTTCATAAACTCTGTGCCTCGGTCAGTGTCCAGAAGAGTGTTTCTTAGGTTTTCTTCTAGGATTTTTATAGTGTCAGGTCTTACATTTGTCTTTAATTCATCTTGAGTTAAATTTTGTAGATAGTGAGAGACAGGAATCCAGTTTCATTTTTCTGCATATGGCTAGCCAATTTTCTCAGCACCATTTATTAAATAGGATGTCCTTTCCCCATCTTTGGGATCAGCCTTGTTGAAGATCAGTTGATTGTAGGTATGTGGTTTTATCTCTGAGTTCTCTATTCTGTTCCGTTGATCTATCTGTCAATTCTTGCACCAGTGCCATGCTGTTTAGTATAATTTGGAGTCAGGCAGAGTGATGCCTCTGCAACTGTTCTTTTTGCTTAGAATTGCTTTGGCTATTTGGGATCTTTTTAAATTGCATATAAATTTTTAGATTGTTTTTTTCTAGTTCTGTGAAGAAAAAAGTTGGTAATTTGATCAGGATTACATTGAATCTTGTAGATTGCTTTGGGCAGTACTGTCATTTTAACAATATTGATTTTTCCAATCCATAAACATTGGATGTTCTTCCACTTGTTTGTGTCATCTACAATTCCTTTCATCAGTGTTTTGTAGAGATCTTTCACCTCTACACCTTAGGTATATTCCTAGGTGTGTGTGTGTTTCTACTGTGAATGGGATTGAGATTTTGATTTGGTTCTTGGCTTGATTCTTGTTGATATATAGGAATGCTACAGATTTTTGTACATTGATTTTGTATCTAGAGACTTTACTGAATTCGTTTATCAGGCCTAGAGGTTCTTTGAACAGTCTTTAGGGTTATCTAGGTATATAGTCATGTCGTCCATGAACAGGGATAGTTTGACTACCTCCTTGCCAATTTGGATGTCTTTTTCCTTTTTCTTGCTGGATTGCTCTTGCTGGGACTTCCAGTACAATGTCAAATAAGAGTGATGAGAGTAGACACCCTGTCTTGTACCTGTTCTGAGAGAGAATGTTATCAACTATTCCCAATTAAGTATGATGTTGACTGTGGGTTTGTCATATATGGCTCATATTAATTTGAGACATGTTCCTTCAGTGCCCACCTTATTGGGGTTTTTATCATGATGTGATGTTGAATTTTGTCAAATGCCTTTTCTACATCAATAGAGATGATCATGTGGTTTTTATTTTTGCTTCTGTTTATGTGGTAGATCATGTTTATTGATTTTCAGATATCAAACCATTCTTGTATCCCTGGAATAAAACCCACTTGGTAGTGATGGATAATTTTTTTTTTTTTTTTTTTTGAGTTGGAATCTCATTGTCACCCAGATTGGAGTGCAGTGGCCGCTCCCGGCCACCACAGCCTCTACCTGCTGGGCTCCGGCGATCCTTCCGCCTCAGTCTTCGAAGTAGCTGGAACTACAGGCATGCGCTACCACACCTGGCTAATTTTTTGATTTATTGTAGAGATGAGGTCTCGCCAAGTTGCCCAGGCGGGTCTCGAACCCGCGGGCTCAGGCAATCCACTCACCTCGGCCTCCCAAAGTGCTGGGATTAGAGGCTGAGCCACCGAGCCCGGCTGGATAATTTTTTCTTATATGCTGTTGAATTCAGTTTGCTAGCATTTTGTTAGAAACTTTTGCATCTATATTCATCAATGAAATAAGCCTATAGTTTTCTTTTTTTGTTATGTCTTTGCCCAATTTGGGTATTAGTGTGACACTGGTTTTAAAGGATGTGTTAGGGAGGGGTCCCCTCCTCCTTGAGTTTTTGGAATAGTTTCAGTAAGATTGGCACCAGCTCTTCTTTGCACATCTTATAAAATTCAGCTATGAATCCATCTGGCCTTGGGCTTTTGTTGTTGTTGTTAGGAGATTTTAAAAAATTACTGATTCGGTTTCATAACTTGTTATTGGTCTATTCAGTGTATCTGTTTCTTCCTGGTTCAGACCTGGGAGGTTGTATGTTTCTAGGAATTTATCCATTTCCTCTAGAT
>CAUYQG010121407.1:0-11242 GCA_963574415.1 Tarsius wallacei | reverse complement strand
AAAGATAGTTAAGCATTAGATTGTGAGTACTTAGAAGAGAATTGAAAATAAAAAGACATTAAATTGGAATATTTAAAAAGTTAAAAGAAAAAAGTTCTGATCATAGGAAGCCCAACATACATTTACCAAGAATAAATGGTACCAAATTTATCTCATTTTCTTTTTTTATACAATCAGCTGGCCGGTAGGCTAGAGATTTACTATAGACTTGAAGAATTTTAGGTGAAGTGTGATGCTTTCCACAAGACACATAAAGAAGCCTTCCATGATAACTATCATAGTTGTTAGTGCTGGTTCGCCTCCTCTCAACCACGTGCCAGGATTGCATTTTTGTGCTCTCTTTGACGTTGGATATTATCACGTAAACTGCTTTGGCCAATGAAATGTGAATGGAAGGACACACCATGACAAATGAGCCAGTGCACCAGTGACGTCTTGGACAAACGTCGCTGACGTCAACGGAAATTCAGTCTGGACAGCCATCACCAGCCCCTCTGAAGTTCAGGCTAAAGAGAGAAGGATCCTTTGAAGTAAATAATGGCAATGACTTTGGAAGCAAAGAGGTGTCTGACAGAAGATGGTGCTTAAAGCGACAAGGGGCAGCCTTCTAGATAAGACCTGGGACCCAAGCATAGGCACATCTGAGTCAAGGCCGCCAGGAGGCAGGACACTTGCATCTGGTGGCTGAGGGCTGGCTCCATGACCTTGGTCAGCTCACTCCTTTGGGCCTCTCCTGCCCTCCCATACTTGACGGGGACTTGGTAAGTTGAGCATAATTTAGAGAGGAAAACTACCAATAGTTTTTCTAGCTCCATGGATATCGAAAGTCACCAATATAGTAGAAAATATATTGGTTGTCCTCTCCCTTGAACCTCAGCGGCTGCTCTCAACGGTACAAGAACAAGAGTGAGCCCTCCCAGCACCCTCTGTATGAGAGACGGCTGGCTGGGGGCCAAGGAGAGTCCTGGGGAGGCAGAATTAAGACCCCCAACTGCTTCCCTTCCGAATTATCACTGTCATTAGGACCTCCCTCATGGATTGGGAGAGGCCCTACTCTGGCCTATTCAGGATATCATTGTCCTGAAAGGGAGGGAGGGCAACACGGCCTAGGGAATTATGGGAAAGGACTGCTGTGGCTGAACATGTGGGCGAGTCTTGTAACCCGCTAGACACTCCGGCACAGCCAACCTCTGCTGAGGCTGAGTACAGGAGGGTGAACTTGGAGGTCCTGGGCAGGAGACTCCTGGGAGTCAGGCCAGCAAGGGCATCATTGTAGCAGGAACAAAGTTGCGTTGTGTGGGGCAGGACTAGTTTTTAACCAAGACACATCATGGTGGCAACAGATGCAACAAGAACAATCCCGAACCCTGTCCTCTTCTCTAGGCCTGGTGGCTGGAAGTAAGACTGGGTCCTTTGGATTGAGTCAGCTCCTAGGAGTTCTTAGACAATGATGGTGGGGCAGGGAGGGGACAAAGTGATAGGAAAGCCTCAAAAAAGAGATGCCAGACCTCCTGCTAAGATAGGCAAGTAGGTGCTCCAGCAACTGATGGGGAAAACCAAACAAACACTTTGCCTCAAGCTTGCAAAGTGAGTCGTAGCTATTTATTTCCTAAGACCAGCCCACATTTAATCTGAGGGTTGAGTGAGATAATAGTGAGGAAAGTGTATTGGAAAAGTAAGAAGAGTTACACAGACATGAGGGTGACAAAGACCACCATCTGTCCTCCCCTCCTTCCTTGTATTAACAGATTTAGTCCTGAGATTTAGCTGGGCTTGTGGCCGCCCAATTAAAGACTTCATTTCCTGGCCTCCCTTGCAGCCCAATGTGGCCATGTGACTAAGTCTGAGCCAATGGGATATGAGCAAAAGTGATGTGTGCAACTTCCAGACCAATTATTACCAGTAAACTGTGTATTCTTCACCCTTCTTCTGTCTTGTGGGTTGGAGTACAGACACAGTCGTGGTGAGTGAGCAGTTTTGAGAATGTGGACAACCTCATTAAAACACATGACCCTGGCCGGGCTCGGTGGCTCAGCCTGTCATCCCAGCACTTTGGGAGGCCAAGGTGAAAGGATTGCCTGAGCCTGCGGGTTCGAGGCCAGCCTGGGCAACTTGGCAAGACCTCATCTCTACAGTAAATCAAAAATTAGCCAGGAATGGTAGCAAGTGCCTGTAGTTCCGGCTACTTGGAAGGCTGAGACGGAAGGATCGCCTGAGCCCAGCAGGTCGAGGCTGCGGTGGCTGGGAGCGTGCCACCATCTTCCAGCCTGGGTGACAGAGTAAGACTCCAACTAAAAAAAACCAAACAAAACAAAAGAAACACATGACCCACATGCCTTGTACTGCAGCCTACTTCTGACCAATTTCATAGGCAAGACACAGACTTCTGTCTTGTTTGAGCCGTTGCATTCACTGTATTTGAGGTATCTTTGTCACCCTACTTGTGTCTTCACTAATGCAAGGGGTTATGAATCCTACTGCTGAGAATATTATTCAACTTCCTGCTTCTGAAGGTTGATGGGGGAGTAATTCAAAGTTATGAGTCTATTGGTATTTTTTTTCCATTCGTTCAGTCAGTTCATTGATGCTTACTGAGCGCCTCCCAGGTGCCAGGTGTCATGCAACGGGCTGGAGATGCAATGGATTCTGCTCTCAGGGAACTTTCCATCTAGTGAGGAGGCCAGTATGAAAGAAAGAATCCCGCAAATAAAAACCTAATTACAGATTGTGATATGTGTTTGAATTAAAAGTGCAGGATATCATGAAAGTAAATAGGGGGTTAAAGCCACACTGAGATACCATCTAACTCCAGTCAGGATGGCCATCATCAATAATTCAAAAATCAACAGATGCTGGGGAGAGGATGTGGGGAAAAGGGAACACTTCTACACTGTTGGTGGGAGCGTAAACTAGTACAGCTTCTGTGAAAAACAGTGTGGCAACTCTTAAAAGATCTAAAATCAACTTTCCATATGACCCCGCAATCCTCCTGCTGGGAACATACCCGAAGGAACTCAAATCACTCTATGAAGAAGAAACCTGCACACACATGTTTACTGCAGCACTATTCACGACAGCAAAAACATGGAACCAACCGAGCCGCCCGTTGAAAGAGGGCTGGGTAAAAAATGTGGTACATATACATGATGGAATATTATGCAGCCTCAAAGGACAAAATCATGAACTTCGCAGTAACTTGGATGGATTTGCAGTCTATAATACTGAGTGATCTATCACAGAAACAAAGAACTGAGTACCACATGTTCTCACTCATAAGCGGACCTTGAACAATTATCATAATACTATAAGAAAGGGATTGGCAGTAGTGGGAAACTGCCAGGGGTGTAGGGTGGCAGGATTGGTAACAGTAAGAAATTGCCAGGGTAGGTGGGGGCACACCTCATCAATAAGGGTACCTGCATAATAAACATTTGCATACCTAAACCTGAATTTTACCCCACATCTTCAAAATTAAAAATTAAAAAATAAAATAAAAACATCCACTAACATTCTCCCACTTATATAGCCTATAAACACAGAATGTGATTTGGACATGGTAATTAGATCTATTAAGTCTATTCGCTTTTAAAAACATAAATTGTCCAGTCTCAAAATTCTGAATATTTGTATGCATTTTCCTGCATAAATAATTTATGTGGTTATTTTCCAATACATTTAGACTTTACATTGTTTGAAGACATGTTCTATTTTTCTTTAAAACTCTTCCTGACATATAACAAAATGCTTTGCACTGAAAGTCAGTGTTCGTGTTTTAAATTGATTGTGGCCCAATATAAATTGTTTTATTCAATGTATTTTACAATTTTTATATTTATCATAAAAAGGTGCAGACACATTTTAAGCATAAAGAGTAAAAACAATAGAATAAATAAAATATTTACAATGATTAAGACTAGTCAGATAATTTTAAAAAGAAGTTATTGAAGTTTTTGACATGTTTATCACTGTATTAAATTACATGAAGAGTCCAGGAAAATAATTGACCTGAGAGGCATGGTAGCAAGCACAACAGGAACACTGAAAGCTGGAAGGCCATCATGACATGTATATTGCACTTTTTCCCATTGGTAACTTACAGCAATTACTCTAGACTTTAATTGGTGAGTTTATTTTAGAGTCAGATGTGCAATTTGTATAAATGAGTGATTATTTTAACGAAGTGCTTTTGTGTGCTGGCCAAATTACTGTAAGCCCCTGGTATTTGTTTATTTGTTTGTTTCATAGACTCTGGGTTGATGTTGTATAATTATTTGGATGTAATCCACAAACAAAATAAAAATTTGGTGACTTTAAAAAAAAGTTTTCTCACAAACACACCTAAAAATTTCTAAGTAGTTTATTCAAAAATGTATCTTAAAATAATTTAACATATATTTGATATGCTTTAACACAAAAATTTTATTTTATTTATTTATTTTTACTAATCCAGACCGAATCACATATGAACTCTCAGAAATAAAGGGCATACCAAGTATTCTTGCTATTTGGCAGTGGAAATGTTTCTAGTAATATATGTTGGAATAGAATAAGTGTACCTACCTACAAATATGTTGCCTTACCAAACATAAGTCCTGCCAAATAATATTTTTACGCATCTTACCTCAGTTTGCATTACTCTGCAAAATAATAATAATAATAATTTATTTGTCATTGCTTTTATTGTATATGCAGCTTTACCTCCATGTGAGAAAGACCAGATTACGGTGGTTGTTGAACCCTTTCGAAGACATCATGGCACTGCCTGTGAAGATTTACTTTTGCAAAAGGCTTTGAACTCAGTACCACTACTGGAAGCTTTATGCAGTACACACACGGGGGGGATTTCTTGCTATGCCAATTGCCAGCTTTGCCACAGCTGTGACACAAAATCTGGAAGTTTGTGTTGGAAAGACAGCAGAAAGCACAGATGTTGGGAAATGATAGCAAGCATTTTTAAGTTACCCTTATGGAGACAACATCTCTCTCTCTCTCTCTCTCTCTCTCTCTCTCTCTCTCTCTCAAATGAGCTTACAGAAGAGGCTGAGTTTCTTCAGATGATCCTGGTCCCATGGGGCTTAGTTACTTAAGAATTAGAGAAGTCTTTGTTGTTACTGGACTCCTTCCTGCCTTTGCAGGGACTGATGATTTGGAAAATCCAAATTGCTTGCTTTGTATCTTCCAAGTCTACAGCTGAGGTTGGGCAGGCTTTCAAGATGAGCTACTTGAACAAACAGAACTGGCGGCACAGATCCAAAACTTCCCAGGGTGCACTGCAGTCTATTTAACAGCACTCCTTAGCATACAGAGAATGGCAGGGCATCTTATTTACCTTCACTTCGGATTGTATATTTTATGCACCCAGAACAGACAAAAGACAATATGACTACTAGAATCTGATTCACATTAATTTGTAGCAGATGGGAGAACTCTTTTTTTTTTAAGATGTTTGTGGTAAAGCAACGCTTACTATAGAAGAGAAAAAAAAAATATGGCATTCAGCTGTTTGCTAAATTGGTCATTTACAGTAATGTATTTTAAAAGTAATTATTTTATTAAGGGATTTTAGTATAGTGGCTAAATGGGATTAGCATGGTGTTACATTGGGCCAACCTAAATTACAGGGATGCAAAACTATCAAAAATTTCACATTATTGGCAAAATGCCTTTTCTCCCCTTTGCCTGAGGTTTTGAAACCTACCATGTTTTCAAAGAATTCATATTGGCTCCAAATGGCCTGGGAAATATACATTTTAGAAATGCTCATGCTGAAATGTTAGTGCTTAGGAAGCTGAGACTCTTTCCTCAAAGGTCTCGCTAATATCATTCTGCTTTTTGCCCTAGCTTCTTTGTTATGTCATTTGTTTGGCTCAAGAATCTCAGGGGCATCTAGGTGGCATTGGCCTAATTGCCCATAAATCGTAGATGTATGAGTCAGCAGCATTTTCTAGTAAACATGGCTAAAGAAGCACATCAAATCAGCATGCAGAAAAACATCCTAATCCCAGACAATACTCACTAAACATACGTGAAACTGTTAATTGAAAAAGATAATTAAATTACTAGCAACAGAGACACTGGATTTATTTAGCTATTTTTATTACATATAGAGGAAATCTTAGTGTAAATTATGACTAGAAAATTGTATTTATCCATAGGCATTCATTTCATGAACATTATTTTTTAAAATCTGGTATCTGACCAAGCTTTCATATCTAATAGGGAAATTTTTAATCCCATTTTTGAGTAAGAGGAAAACAAATTCTCATGCTCTTTATATCAAGCTAAAAAGATATCATTTAAACATTATGTAAGTTTCAAATAATTCTATTTGCTTTCAGCATTTGCAATCTTTAGGTTTTTTTAAGACTCAGTTTAAGGGTAGTTTAAAATATAACAAAACATTTAATACATGCTGTTTATTATTATGACTTCTTAGGAGTTAACACTGAACTCTGTGTAATCACTCCCTGTGGTGTCTTGTAGACTCTCTTGAAACCATAAACCCTATTGATTAATCTCTTATTCTTCAATTATGTTTTTTTCCAGGCTTCAGTATCATCAACTTCTGATAGTATATGCTTCTTTATCTGTTTTCCCGTTCTAGGTTTAATTTCTAGATTTATACTGACATACCATCAGAAATAGTTTTATAACTCTTGTCATTTCTGTATAGACTACTTGGAATATTTTTTTAACTATCATGGTTTCAGTTGTCTTCTATATGCTTAAGATGACTAATTTTATATTAATAGGTCATTATCTGTTGCCTAGACCATTGCAGTGGCCTGCTATTAAATCTACTCAAATTCACTTTTGCTGTCTTGTGATAAAAGTTATTTCCCAAAAATAAATTATTCAACATGTTAATTCATGCTTAAAATCTTTAAATGGATTTTCAATGATCTTAGATAAATATCCAAATTCTCTAACTAGTCACTGGGAACCTCACAGTCTTAACCCCTCAATTCAATCCCTTCTGAAACGTATAGTATAGATTATGTTGGTTCTTGCAGTTCCTTGAATAGTAAGTGTATCTCTTGACCTCTGAACACTTGTACAAGATACCTTTCCCTTGGACCCACACAATTCCATTTTTTTTGCCTGGATATTTCCCAGGCATCCCTTAGATTTCATCTTAAGTGTCAACTTGAAAACAAGATTCCTACAAGAACCATTTTAAACATTATTTTATTTATTGTTTTCACATTTATCTTTCCTGCCTCTATAGAGTTCCTGAATGCAAGAATTGTATTTTCAGCACCCACTATAAGGCTATCACATAGTTTATCTTCCATTATTATTTGCCAAGAACACAGAGACAAAAGAAATTGCCCACATACACTAAGTTTTCAAATTAGTGGGAGAGATTGACAAAAAAAGACAATGGAAAAGAAGTGTGAAAAAGAAATAAAGTATAGTATTTGAGAATGAAAGAAGGAAGCTTAAGTAGAGGACTAGACTTAGATATACTTTTTGTTCTCGGGGCCTCTGTGATATCCCAGAAGTAGAAGGCAAGTAAGAGGAATACAAGAGATATAGCAAGATGGAAGAGAAGAAAAAGGGTAATTCTTAGGCATTACTGTAGGAGGAAAAAATGACCTATCTAGAAACACATAATTGGACTTTTGGACTTCTAGGCAATGTTGAGCATCTACCTAAGGCTCCTGATCATAAACTCAGCATGAAATCTTTATACCTGGCTGTGTAACCTTTTTTCTCCCGGCATGATTAGCTGTCTGGGTACAGGTGATGAAGAGGCAGCTGAATACATTTTTGACAATACTGTATGTGACATCCTCTGCCTAGAGGCAAAAGAAGGACAAGTAATCCAGATTGTAGGGATTCAAGTAGTCACCTTCGGGGCGTTTCTCTGCAAAGGAGGGTCGAAGAAGAAGTAGAACAAAGCATTTCAGTCATAGACTTGAACGTATGTCTAGAATCAGAAGTGAAAAAAGAGCATGGCACATTCACGGATCTGCAAAGAAATTCAGGCCGCCTGAAACACAGGGTTGCAGAAATATGTGATCACAGTGGCCAGATACTAAAGGACTTTTAAGGTTGTATCAGCTAAATTGGTTTGATTCTGAAGATATGGAGGATTTAAAGCCAAGAAGTGACTTAATCAGAATTATTCTGGCAGTAGAATGTAAAATGAATTTGAATGTAGGAGGCATGAAAACTGCAGTTATCTAGTTAGGAAGGAAAAATTGAATTAAGGTGGTGATGATAGGCATTTATAATTATTATTATCAGGTATTGGTATTATATGGAAGAAATTCTCAGAGAGATTAAATAATTTATTTAAGATCCCACAAGATTTTAGTGGGAGAACTAAACTAACTCTTAGAGCAGGCTCCAAGCTCAGTGCTCTTTCTAGTATATTAATGGGAAGCTCCCCAGTGATGAAGACCATACCTTAAACTGTCTAAGCCACATATGGGCACAGGAGGCACTGAATGCGAGGGAGTTGAATTATCCCATGATGTCTGGGAAAAAGTTACAGAGAAGGTACATGTATCTTTTAGCAGCTATTATTTAGCCTGAAGGAAAAGGACAAATATGAACTTTGGAGTCTTCACATCAAAATTTTGGAAGAGGATTTCAGGGCTCTTTTATTTGGCTTTATAAAGCACAGCACATACATATTTAATTTTTCTTACATTTTATGTTTGCTTTTCCTTTCAAAATGGTCATATGGTCTCTCTCTAGTGACAATTTCATTTAAATCATTTTTGAGCAAACATCTGTCTGCTGATATCCTGATGTATGAAACTCCTGCATTCCCCTTTTCATTTTCTCATGAATACAGTATTCATCATCTGTCTCTAAACTGAGCACTCTTAGTAGCAGGAACTGATTTATCTTAACTTTAAGTAAGAAGCACTCCATGTGTGATGATGCTGTGTGAGAAAGCAAACAGAATGGTAGGGTTTGTTTTTATGTAGCATACCCACACTTTCACTTTCTAAGCTGTGTAAAATCTAGAAGCTTGAAATTGTGAGAAAATTATGCTTTAATCCAATTTTTATGAAGTTAGCATTCAAAAGTGTGCCAAAATAAAATAAATAAAATATTAAGATAACAAGGGGAGCAAGATGATTGAGAAGAGAGATAGGAAATCGTTTGAACGTCTCAGCCGCTCTGGATGTTACCACCAAGTTCCAGAAGACTTAACAACTGCAAGAAAAACTCAAAGCACAAGTTCACTTGTACATGCACCACAAGCATCACAGTAGTCCTGGTTTTCAAGTCCCATCCAACAGATATTGTCACATATGCTAACAATTTCACTTTACTGGGAGAATATAAACTTTCATTTAGTATGTCATATTTTTATGGAGGGAGAAAAGTCATGGGTAAACTAAGTAAAGACAAAAAACTGACCAGGTAGGTCTATAATGTTTAATGTACAGTAACAATAGTAAGAATGGCTGCTATTAAGCAGGCTTAATATGTGCTTAGTACTGGTGTATTTAACTTGTAATAAATCAACTCTAATCTTCAAATTCTATAAAATGGAGTCGATTAATCCTATTTAACAAGAGCAAGCAAACCTATATATTAACCTCATTTCTGAATGACTCTAAAATCCAAGTCTTTAAAGGTTCTGCTTGAAATCCTCTTTGTATGAAACTCGCAATATTTACCAGGTCTCCCCATCTGATATTTCACTACATATGCTAAGTTTTCTTACTATCCCACAATGCATCTCAGACAGGTCTAAAAATATTAGGAAAATGTGATTCTTAAAAGCTTTTATGGGTCTGAAAATTAAGCCCACAAACATCCTGGAAAAAGTTCTACATACCTCATTGCTGAATATCACTATGATCACCTTCGAAGTACTTCCCTTGGGAAGCTATGTACCAATGTCATTTTATTCATGGAATTATCCCCATAAACTTAGACTAACATGTCCCTGATTTCCCTTCCACTTTTGCCAAGTTTAATAAGAAATTTAATGTTTCTTCATTGCTCTAACTCAAACTCCAATGTTCTTGTGACACCCATGAACAAGACACTGCCACACATCGACAAGAACAAAGCTGTGAGATATTGATATGCCAAGGTTATGAAATTTTACTGAGTTGTTTGTAAACCTGTCAAAGCAATTTTGGAACTCTTTTTCTGGAATGGTCTCAGAGCTGTGGTTGTATTACGCTCATTGTCCTGAATGTCATCAAAATGTCTTTCTATCAATAAATCCTTTATATTTAGACAAAGAAAAAAGTCACTGGAGGCCAGATCAGGTGAGTAGGGAGAGTTCTCCAATACAGTTGTTTATTTACTGGCTAAAAATTTCCCCACAAACAGTGCTGTGCGAGTTGGTGCCTTGTCATGATGCAAGAGCTCCTCTGGGACAACTTTTGCACACACCTTTCTCATGCCAAGATTTTCAGTTAAGATTTTCCTAACTGTTTCTCTATTAATGTTTCTTTGGTCTGCTATCCTTCTCACAGTAAGCCAATGGGTTTGACACACAATTTGATGAATTTTTGCAATGTTTTTGTCAGTTCTGCTCATTATTGGCTGTCCTCTCAGAAAAACATTGAACCCGTTTGTACACTGCCATTTTCTTCATGGCATTACCCCCATAAACAGACTAACATGTCCCTGATTTCACTTCCACTTTTGTCAAGTTTAATAAGAAATTTAATGTTTGTTATTTGCTCTACCTCAAATTCCAACATTCTTGTGATGGCACACAAAAACATGCAACAATAACGAACACCACTCAACAAGACACCGCCACACATTGACACGAACACAGTTGTGAGATGCTGATATGCCAAGGTTATGAAATTTTACCAAGTTGTTTGTACAGTGTTACCAGCATAAGTGTACAGTGGCAAGTTCAAGAACTTAATTGTCAGACCTCATACTCCTCTGTTATATATTCTTAGCAATCAAGTATCAATTGGTGGAAGAAGTTTAACAGTAAAATATGCACAAAAGGATAACTGAAAAATTCTGATACTTTCATTTTTCTGCAAATTGAGATAAGACTTTTATTAACTTAATTTATATTCAATTCAAGTCAAAGACTATCAATGCTTTATTAGTATGTAATTTAATAATTACTAGCCTAGGATAAATCTACTTTTTTTTTTTTTTTTTGAGTTGGAGTCTCACTCTGTCGCCCAGACTGGAGTGCAGTGGCCGCTCCCGGCCACCGCAGCCTCGACCCACTGGGCTCCGGCGATCCTTCCACCTCAGCCTTCCAAGTAGCTGGAACTGCAGG